>CABHPP010148347.1:3999-28931 GCA_902168425.1 Peromyscus attwateri
TTTTTTTTTTTTTTTTTTTTCCTTCTGGCACAGGGACTCATGATTGCCTTGGCTGGCCTGTAACTCAAAAGAGTTGATTACCTTTCTAGCGCTGGTATTAAAGGCTTGAACCACTACACCTGGCTATGCTCAGGTATTATAAACTTGAACAGAAATCAACTTTATTAAGTATTTTGCAAAAATGTTAAATTTTTCAGTTTGTAAATGAGGGTGGTGAGAGGCTCGTGGTCTTGTCATTTGGGATGATAGAGGCAGGAGGAACTAGACCATTCTGAGCTACATGAAACCAGATTGCCACAAACTTCCCTGTTGCTTACATCGAGTGGGAGACCAAATTCAGCCTGGCACATGCTAGATGACTTCAGAAATGTCTCTCTTCCCCAGGTCTCACCCTTTTTTTCTATTTGTCATGTGTGTGACAGGAAGGTCAGGCCAAGTAAGAATTGGTCCTATCAAGTGTGTTCCAAGAAAAAACGCAAAGGTTTTGTGACAAACACTGTTCCATCTTGCCTTTTTCTCCCTTTGGCCACCTCTGTCTTGATCAGAAGTTGATGTGGGCCAGCTGTGGTGCAGAAGAAGCCCGCTGAGCACCAGCACGTATCAGTGCTGTAGATACGGTGTGACCAGCTGCCTCTCCTGGGGCCACCCTGAGCTGTACTTGTATCTTCCTTCCCTTGCTGGACTGTGCTCTCAGATTGAACCAAAGTAAATGAGGTTGCTTGTGTCGAGAAGGCCACATCCTTACCTAAATAAGTTTAGAGAGAATTGTATACCTCCACCAAAGCAGTTCTTTGGAAGACATTACAGAACTCTCAGCCGTGTCTTTGAAATAACTTTGACTAGATGTTAAGGTAGAAGGGTAATTTTAAAGATTGGATTAAATATATAAGAATCTCGCCGGGCGGTGGTGGAGCATGCCCTTAATCCCAGCACTCGGGAGGCAGAGGCAGGCGGATCTCCGTGAGTTCAAGGCCAGCCTGGGCTGCAGAGTGAGTTCCAGGAAAGGCGCAAAGCTACACAGAGAAATCCTGTCTCAAAAAACAAAAAAAAAAAAAAAAAAGAATCTCTTTGAAGACTTTACTAAAATCCCAGCACACAGGAGGTAGAGACAGGCAGATGGATTTCTCAGAGTTCCAGGACAGCCAGGGCTACAGAGTGAAAGCCTGTCTTAGGTGGGAGGGTGATTACTAAAATCCCCAGTGAAGCAGACAACTGAGTAATTAGCAACCTGGGACTCCACTTGGTTTGGGCTCTGCATGGACATAAGTCTTTTAATGTACTTAATCCTTAGCTGCACACATTCTGTCCATATACCCCATTCTGAACAGTGGAGTAAGAATCTTCCCTCAAAGCCATCAATGTTACACACTGAATCTGTTTGAGTTTTATGTGCCATAAGGCAAACTCCCTAAGTGAATCTTTAGGGAGACTCCCATGTTTACCATCATCTGTGCATAACTGAGCATGCCAGTGGTTAAAATCAGATGTATTATGGAAAAGATCTTGCACTGAAGCAAGATGGTTATATAAAACAAAACTGTCCAAGTAAAAAACCACCCAAACTCCACCTCTTAGTAACCAGCCCTTCTCTATACTGTTGCTTTATTGCTCTACACCTTATTCTAAAACAGGGTCTTCCACTAAACCAGAAACTGCCCATTTCAGCTAAGCTGGCTGACTTATCTGCCCTGCAACACCAGGGTTGCAGGCTGAGCGCTGCCTGGCTCTTGGTTTTATGAGACAGTGTCTCCCTATGTAGTCCTGACTATCCTGGAGCTTGCTTTGTAGACCAGGCTGGCCTCAAGCTCAGAGATCCTCCTATCTCTGTTCCTAGTGCTGGGATTAAAGTGTGAACCACCATTCCAGGCCATTTCTCTTGTTTTTATTGTGGGTACTAGTCATTCAAACTCATGTCCTCATATCTGTAAGTGCTCTTACTGAGCTGTCGCTGCAGGGCCTGTTTGCACTCTTGGTGGCCTGCTTATGATCTGTACTGTTGCTTTGCTTGAATAAAGTTACCTTGCAACTTTCACAACCTGTGAGCCTTTATTTCAGTTCCTTGAATATGAAACCAAGAACTGGGGCTGAGGAGATGGCTCGGTGGCTAAGACCACCTTTCTAAAAGTTTGTTACTAAAAACAAGCGGAGGTACAGGGTCTAGGAGAAGGTCTGGTTTTCTCAAGTTAGAACAGTTAATAAGAGGAAGCTGAGGAACAAACCTGGTGGTGAGTGGTATTTCAGGTGCAGAACCGTGGCGTGAACGGTGGAAAACAGTTATAATCAGCCATCTGGGAATGGGGAAGGCATAATCAGAGCAGCAACCCTCAGGAGAAGCAGATTCCCCACGGGAGGAGAGGAAACAGGAAGCCTTCAAAGTGCTGCCCTATTAGAGATGGCTCTTGAGAGAAAGAACCCTGTGAGAAAACAGCGTGGCATAGTGATTAAGAGTTGCAAGTCTTAGCATGGCATACTGTAACTGCCTTTGTAAAAGCAAACTACACCATGAAAAAAGTATTGTTTAAGATTATGCGTTCTCCCCTGGAAATAAAGATGCTGTTAGCAGGGAGTACTGGAATGCATTTGTTTAATTAATTGAAATTGATACCAAACTTGCCTTACAGGATGAAATCCATGCTCATCTAGTCAGGATGTGTGCCACCATGGCTGGCTTAGTTACTTTTCTATTCTGTTGCTGTAAAGAAACACAGTGACCAAGGCAACTTATAGAAGAGTTTATTGGGTCTGACAGTTTCAGAAGGTGAGACCATGACCATCATGACCAGGAGCATGGCAACAGGCAGGCAGATGTGGAGCTGGAGCACCAGCTGAGTGCTTACATCCTGAGCCACAGCAGGAGGCAAAAGGAGAGCTAACTGGGTATGGTCTGGGCCTTTGAAACCTCAAGTCTGCCCCCAGTAACACACCTCTTCTAACAAGACCACACCTCTTAATCCTTCCTAAAGAGTTCTACCAACTGGGGACCAAGTGTTCAAATATATGAACCTATGGGGGCCATTCTCTTTCAAACCACCACATGGCACTAGGGAAATGTACATTAAGCCACAATGAAATAGTACTACATGCTACGAGAATAGGTAAAAGAAAAAAATCATGGTGAATGTCCATGAGGAACAACTGGAATACTCATTCATTGCTGGTGGAAATGCGAAAATTTGTAGCCACACTCAAAAGGGCTGGCTGCTGCTTATACAGCTAAACGTAAGTATCTTACAGGAATATGGGTTAAGGATTACTCACAGGGGAAGAAATGACTCAAAGACAGTTGCATCACCAAGGCCAGCCGCAGCACAGGTGACAGCTCACAAAAACTAGGAACCTGGAGCACACTGTACCACCCTCGGGAACATTAACAGGTTAGAGAATGTCCTTTCCAGGTGACTCCGGTCTAAACCTCTTCCAGGCAGCTCAGCTGGTTTCTGCTTCTCCCAGGCAGCTGATCTGGTCTCAGTCTTGTTTTCAACTTGGCTTAGCTCTTCTGAAAAGGGCTCTCAGCTTTTATTGCTTACTCTGGCAGGGAGGGGGCTGTGGGGCATTTACCCACCAACCCCACAGTTCCCCAGAGTTTTCTTGAGTGTGAGCAGCAGGAAATATTAGAAGGAATTATTGCGGAGAATATTGCAGAGATAAACAGATACAAACTAAAGGATAGCCTTGAGAGGGCCTGGAACCTTTTCCAATGGGCTGACTGTTTCTGCCCCAGGGTATTTATAGAGACGCCAAGGGGGTGGAGCAAATGACCTCCGCCCCCAGCACAGCCAAGTGCAGACCATCTCAGACACCTGCACTCAGGCCCTTGGTCCTAATCATCTGTAGATGTAACCAACCGTCTTATTAAATAAGAAACATAGAGCCAATGTAAAGATAAAAGCCCAAGAGGTCAGAGCTAGGAGCCTTACCCGCTTTCTGCCAGCTAGCTTCTCCCGCCAAGAGACCTCTCCGAAAAAAGGGAGGTATTTCCTGTGCGTTCATCTTTAAATAGAATTCTGTTCTGCCTTCTCATTGGTTGTAAACCCAACTACGTGACTACCTTGTCACTGCCTCTCTGTACAGACCTCCAGGTCTTCTATGGTTGGTATTGAGATTAAAGGCGTGTGTCTCCAATGCTGGCTGTATCCTTGAACACACAGAGATCTACCTAGTTCTGCTTACCAAGTGCTGGGATTAAAGGCGTGCACCACCACCGCCCTGGCTTTCTCTATGGCTTGCTAATAGCTCTGACCCCTAGGCAACTTTATTTATTAACATACAAATAAAATCACATTTCAGCACAAATAAAATACCACTATAATCATCCTCTATGCGGACATGCTGGGTAAAGCCACGAGGAACCCGAAAACGGGCTCCCACAGGGGGCCTAGTGAATCTTGTCAGTTTCAGGAACTTCTGGAACTTATTTTAAGTTGTTTACCTCTGTGCCTTAAAGAGCTTTCCTGCAGGATGGAATATTTCAATCTGGGAGGAAATTGTCACACAACACCACCCCTTCCTCTAGCTCTTACATTCTTTTTGCCTCCTCTTTGGCAATGATCCCTGAGCCTTGGGGTGGGGGGTGACTATAGATGTCCACCTATGGCTAAGAATTAGGCCACTGTGCCATAGCCACAAGTCACTTGTTTTCAACAGCATCAATGGTTTTAAGTTGAGGTTGATAATAACAGAGATCAGTGGGTACAAGCACACATGTTTTAGAAGGGAGCTAGACAGACATATCACATCTATCTAGGAAAACAATAGAAGTTTCTTCCCCATTGGATCCTATGACCTCCCCAGCCACAGGTTTTTTTTTTTTTTGGTTTTTCGAGACAGGGTTTCTCTGTGTAGCTTTGCGCCTTTCCTGGAACTCACTTGGGAGACCAGGCTGGCCTCGAACTCACAGAGATCCGCCTGCCTCTGCCTCCCGAGTGCTGGGATTAAAGGCGTGCGCCACCACCGCCCGGCTTTTCCAGCCACAGGTTTTTAATCCCGGTTTACAATACCAGATGTAAACTCCCTCTCATGGAGCAGGCCTTAAATCCAGTCAGAACGCTGTTGGTCTTATCCAAGATAGCTGAGTCGTTGTTGTACAATCAGGCACATCTTGCCTTACAGGTCAGTACTTAGCATGCAGGGTCTACAGCCAAGTAAGAATGCTCCACCAGGAGCCTGTGTGGCCTCCTCTGACACTACAGAAGCCAGCCAGCACTGTGGGTGTTTCCAGTTCACTCTCAGCGTGATATCTCCATGTCCTGTAGTCACAGCATGCACATGTGGTGTTTTCTGCATAGGGTCTTACCATCTAACTGTGGCATATAACCAACAGCAGTACTAATTAATAGCTTTTATGATTTGTGGGGCCTCGGGGGCTTCCTTGGCCAACAACTCACAAGGATGTAGCCCACCCCTGGCACTTAGGTTTGTATTCAATAACTTTATGACCTCTGATAGTGTCCCTTTTTACCCATGTAGGGTACCTTTTAGATTTTTTTTTTTAAATTAACATAGCCCCAGCAGGATTATAAGGTAGGTGGAAGTACCATCGTGCCTGGTTGTCTCTCCTATGGCTTTCCAAATCTGCAAAATACTCAGTTTAGTATTCCATCATCTGTATAATAAACCTCTTTCAGAGGATGGGTAGGATAAGGCAACATCCTGAACTGCCATCCAATAACGAATAGTGGGGTTACAAAAATAAGCTTGGTTAAACCCTCTGAAAGTCTGTTGTCATCTGTTCTGAGCCGGTTTCAGGTGATCCCAGAAGTTCACAACTCCTTAAGAAGATGCTAAAGTGGAACATAAGCAAGGTCCATCCACAGCATGGAAAGCTTCCATCCATTGTATCAATTCTTCCTCTGCAGATCAAGGTTGGGTACAAAGCATGGATGGGGGCTTTAATGTAATTAGTTCTCTGTAATCCTCAGGCATTCTCTCTAAGGCATTACGTTTTCATAACCTAGAGCTCTTCCACATAGCCTCCCTGCATTTCTCCAACCTGATGACCTCAGTGGGCTGACCCAATCGGCTCAGACAGAGCCAAGGGGGAACATGACCCTGCTCTCCTTTGCTGCGCCTGCTCCTCCTTGGGTCTGAGTGGCCTGCGGGTGGCCATAGATGTATCTGTAGCTGTGGCCCTTCTATCCACCCACCATACCTGGCTGATGAGGAAGTTCCTGGCTGGGCAAACCATCTCCACCCTTGGCATAACCCTGGGCTGGAGGGAAATGTTCTCTCCTTAGTCTGGGGAATAATTACCCACCCCTGGGGCAGGCTTTATGGTCTTTACTGGTTTTGTTGTAGAATGAATGTCTTCTGTGAAGTGCTCCTCTGGCTTTAAAGCCTTCCAGAAGCTCATTAGCATACAACTTGGCTTTCTATCAATTTTTTTTTCCTTAGGAACTCTGGCTCAACACAAATCTTGCCACATTTGTCTTCCAATAACCCAGACAGATCTCTTCCTCTGCTTTACCATTTTTGAAAGTCTCCTCTAGGTCGCTCTCTCACTTGGTGGGCACTCTTTACATGTTGATCTAAGTCACGGAGATCTGCCAGAGCCTTTCCTACTTCATAAAGATCCTCTCCCACCGAAGGGCTCAGCAATACCACTAAAGGTCCATGCCGAATCAACCTGCTCCTTAACTCCTCTTTGAACACAGTTCTCTCTGGGCCAGTGAACTGGTGTTCAAACACAGCTTCTCTTATTCCTAGTTCCCTCAATAGTGTCTGTCCCCCCTCTATTGTTTTCCATTCCTGGGCATTTATGGGGACTGTAGACAGAGATAACCAAGTGTTCCTAATGGTTCTGATAAGTCAGTCCATCAGGGACTGGTTTTCCTCACACTGTTTCAGGTTATTCAGCCTTTGCCCTAAGGAGGGATGAGAAGTTACAATCCTCAGTTTTCTGCCTCCACAGCAGTCAGACTGACCTCATCTGCTCTCATGTCCCACAGCCTCACAAAAGCATGCTGTGAGAGGCTCTCTCATTACTTCTTTAAAAGTCTCCCCTAATTCTAGCAATTCAAGCACTGAGCATTTCCTGATCATCCTAGCTTCTCACACTGGACCATTGTTTTGTTTTGTTTGTTCGGTTTGGTTTTGATTTTTTTTTTTTTTTGAGACAGGGTTTCTCTGTGTAGCTCTGACTGTTCTAGAACTCACTCTGTAGACCGGGCTGGCCTCGAACTCAGAGATCGGGCTGCCTCTGCCTCCAGAGCGCTGGTGAAGAACCAAAGCACCACCATTTCTAGCAAGCCCCTCACCCCAGCTTGAAACAAGCCTGAGTTTCAGAATTCTCAGAGCTGCTGACATAGGTCCCAGGACAAAGTCAAGATGTTTGAAGAGCCATCTGGTAGCAACTGATTAACCATAGAATGCCCCAATGCCGGAGGTAATCTATAAAGTTTGACAAACAACCTGTTAAAACTACAAAGTAAGATAACACAGAAATTCTAAAAAAGTCCCTAAAACTTGAGCCAATCAGAATTGTACCCATACTAGCACCCCTAAATGATGTAACCTTGTGGTTTTTGCCTTTAAAAACTGAGCTTGCAGAGGGGTGGGCACCTCCTTTAACCTCCACTGCGTCGGGGTGCTGGACTGAGGTCCCTGCCGCACAGCTTGAACTGCTTCAGTAAACCTTGCTTTTGCATTTTGGTGAGTTCATGTCTCTGGTGGTCTCTTTGGGGGTCTTGCGCCCAGGGCACAACACTGGGATTAAAGGCATGTGCCACCGCTGCCCAGTGTACAGGACCATTGTAAATGCCCTGTCTTAGTCATTGTTCTATTGCTGTGAGGAGACACCATGACCATGACAACATAGCAACTTTCATAAAGGAAAGCATTTAATTGGGGGGTTGTTTATAATTTCAGAGTCTTAGTCCATTATTATCAAGGCAGGGAACATGGTGGCAGGCAGGCATGGTGCTGGAGAAGTAGCTAAGAGCTACATTCTGATCTATAGACCCATAGAGACACTGGGCCTGCCATGGGCTTTGTTTGTTTGTTTGTTTTTTCAAGACAGGGTTTCTCTGTGTAGTTTTGGTGCCTGTCCTGGATCTCGCCCTGTAGACCAGGCTGGCCTTGAACTGACAGAGATCTGCCTGGCTCTACCTCCTGAGTGCTGGAATCAAAGGTGTGTGCCACCACCACCACCACCACCACCCCCACACCACCCCTGCGCTCTGCCATGGGCTTTTTAAACCTCAAAGGCCACCCCCAGTGACACATTTTCTCCAAGGCCATACCTACTCCAACAAGGCCACATCTCCTAAACTTTCACTCCCTGATGATTAAACATATTAAAATGTGTGCCTATGGAGGCCATTCTTTCACAGACCCCTATCTGTATATTGGATCACAGAGTTCCCCTCTTTTTCTACATTAGATTGCACTTGAGGGATCTCCTACACAGGCTTAGCATCTCTCATCTTCTTGTTTATCTAATTTCCAAATCAGAGGCTAACACAAAAGATGTTAGCCACTTCTACCTTTCTTGTTGCAGTTGGTCCTTTACACAGACAAGTTCTTCTTGGCTGCCATCTTGGCCTCAGATAAATTTCTAATTATGCACCACTGTGGCCAGGCAACCTCTGCCTGCTCCTTGCTACCAATCTCAATCCTTGTGTGCTAATGTCAAAGACTATAAAATTTCCTCTGACCTTTAACTGTTTTCAAGGTATCTCCATAATAATGTCGTGAACCCCACTTATCAATCAGACATGCCACTCCATACCACATAGACAAAGACTGCCATCCCAGGATTCTTCCCACAGACTCCTAATTTTGATGGCTTAGCCTTAGTTGAACATCTCACTGTCCATAACAAGAACCATGCAACAGCTGCCATAGCACAAAGGCACATTAATACACAGCATACAGGAAAAGACAGTTGTATCAGAATTACCTCCACAGATGCTCCCCACTCAGGCTTTTCGACCTCAGTTGCATGCCTTGCTAGCCATAGCCAGGACCATGCACTCACTTCTCTTTGGTTTTGTCATGTCCCTGTTCTGGCACCAATTATGTTGCATGACAAAACTTTTCCTGGGGAGATACTACACGCATGACTACTTACCCCAGATAGGGAGTCCACTACAGACCAAAGTAAGGATACCAACAAACCAACTTAGTGAGCCATGAGCTTTATTGGGCTTACTTATCAGGAATATGGGTGAGGGGTTCCTCACAGGAGCACAGGAGCAGAAATGACTCAGAGACAGCTGTATCACCAAAGCCCACTCCGGCATGGGTGACAGCTCACAAAGGCTGGAAAGCTTGGAGCACACTGCACAGCATTCAGGCAGCTCAACAGGTTAGACAGTGTCTTTTCCAAGTGACACTGATCTAAACCTCTTCCAGGCAGCTCAGCTGGTTTCTGCTTCTCCCAGGCAGCAGATCTGGTCTCAGAGTCTTATGTGTAGCTCGGATTGTCTAAGAGACTTCTTGGCAGCTTGGCTCTTCTGAGAGGGACTCTCAGCTTTTATTGCTTACTCTGGCAGGGAGGGGTCTAGTGGATCTGGTCAGGTTCAGGAACTTCCTGAAGCTGTTTTAAATTGTTTACCTTCCCACTTAAAGAGCTTCCCTGTAGGATAGAATGTTTCAATGTCGGAGGAAACTGTTACACAACATGCTGTAAGGCAGTAGTTCTCTACCTTCCTAATGCTGAGACCCTTTAATACAGTTCCTCATGCTATGGTGACCCCCAACCAAAAAGTTATTTCCATTGCTACTTCATAACTGTAATTTTGCTACTGTTATGAATCATAATGTAAATACCTGTATTTTCTGATGGTCTTAGGTGACCCATGTGAAAGTGTTGTTCGGCCCCCAAAGGGGTTGCAACCCACAAGTTGAAAACCACTGCTTTAAGATTATGCCAAGAGAAAAGACATTCTGAAAGAGGCAAGACTGTAACAAAATTTGGGTGGGTGATGAAAATATTCTATATTCATAGTGGTTCCGGTTAGACAACTAAATATGATTTTCTAAACTCATTGACTCCTACATCTAAGACAGGTGAATTTCACTGCATGTCTATTTTACTTCAATAAACTTGTCAAGGAAAAAAAGCAAGGAAGCAGAGAGTAAGCCAGGCATGATGGAGAACACTGGTAATCCTGGAAACTGTAGTTTCTTCCTCCCAAATGTCTACAACCTGAGGCTGCTTCCCTACAGAGAACTGTTATAGAAACTAGCTAACGCCTTCCCCCTATGCTGTACATAATAGACTTGTTGAACAATCTCTAGGAACATTCTAAAAAGGACAACACCCCACATCAAGGAAACTTCTCTTTGCAACAGATGGAGACCATTACAGAAAATCACAACCAATCACAATGCAGAGTTGTGGAGCCCAGTTTACATCTGATGCATCTACACAACTCCTGAATGTAAGGCTCGGAGATCATTGCAGAAGAGGAGCAGGAAAATTGTAAGAGCCAGAGGATCAGGGAGTTTGCTGTGAGATTGTGTGTCCTAGTATTATCAGAAGCTATACTGGTAAAGTCTCACCAACATGATTACCTAAGTAGGAGCTGAACCAAGACAACAATAAGCATCCTAATGTGGATGGGTGAAAGCCCAAGAGACTTCAGCCCTACACAAAGGCAACTAAGCAATGCTGAGAGTGGGAGAAACAGTATTCCCTAGGGAGAGCACACCAATTACCCAAAACCAAATAGTCAGCCTTGAAAATATACATACAACTAACATTATACAGACTGAGAAGACTGTATTCATGTATTTAAGAATGTATATGTGTGTGAGTATGTATGTATGTATGTATGTATGCATGTGCATGTAATAACCATTTTTTTTTTGTTTTTGGTTTTTCGAGACAGGGTTTCTCTGTGTAGCTTTGCGCCTTTCCTGGAACTCACTTGGTAGCCCAGGCTGGCCTTGAACTCACAGAGATCTGCCTGGCTCTGCCTCCCGAGTGCTGGGATTAAAGGTGTGCGCCACCACCGCCCGGCGTAATAACCATTTTTTAAAGGCCATGAATTTGAAAAGAGCAAAGAGGAGTATATGAGGGATTGGAAGGAGGCAAGAATATAATATTATAATATAATTTTAGTTATATAATCAAGGTATAATATATTATATAGTTATATAATAATTTTAATATTAAAAATATAATAAATATGTTGTATTACTCTTATATATTACATCCCTTATATTACATCCAGACTGTAATTTCCCCTTCCTCCCCTTCTCCCAGTCTCTCCCCCCTCATCTCCCCTGTCCCCCAGATCCAAGCCTCCTCTATCTCCCCTCAGAAAAGAGTAGGCCTCCTAGGAACACATTAAAAAATAAAATAAATAATTTTTAAAAATTATAAATAAACTCACCAAGGATCTGAGTTGTTGCATAGTTGGTATGGTTCCATCAGAGCAAGCACATCCCACCTGATCCCAGCTTTTCTAGATGTGTATCAGTCTTTCATTCCCTTGCTGACCTAGTCAGGTTTCTAGGACCAAGCTGTGTAGGACTTGCAGGGCAGGATTACGTGGTGTGGCCTTGCTGGAGGAAGTGTGTCACTGGAGACAGGCTTTGGAGTTTTCAAAAGATGCCTGCCATCTTGAGAGAGCTCTCTGCTTCGTTTGTGGTTAAAGATTTGAGCTCTCAGCTGCCCTTCAGCAGCCATGTTGTTAGAGCCAAAGTTAAATTTTAAGTTTTAATTACTTTGCATTAGAAATTCATGAAACAAAAATGCCTCAGATCTGCAAGCCCCTTGCCCAAGGACAGACAGTTCCTGAAATGCTGGAGGCTACTGTTTATGGGAGATGACAAGCCACATGTTTTCACTCCCCTAAACAAGTTTGTTCGACCCATCTGTACCAGATATGCTTGATCACAGGTGGGCAGGAGGTTCACAGGCAGGAAATATGTCAGGAAGCATGCTTGCCCCTGATTGGACCTGATGGAAAATGCAGTGAATTGTGGGGTGTTTTTTTTTTTTTTCTTAAGCCCTTGCAAAATGTGATTCAAGGTCATTTCCAAGGTACCTTGAATTCGAGGCCATTTCCCAGGGTCTGGATCTGACCAGAGCCCATCCACCTGGCCAGTATTTAACTAAAGCTTGCTTCAAATTTGGCTTTTAACTGTGGTAGTGGTCTTATTCTCAATCAGTGAGATTAACAATGTCTGCTCGTCACCTCCACGCCACTCTCATGGACTCTAACCCTGTGAAACCTGTTAGGATTCTGCCCTCACTTCAGCTATGCGCAGTTGAGGGTCTTGTGTATTACATCATCAGTGTGCTCTGGTGACTACTTCTGTGCCTTAAAAGCCGGACGCAGACCCCACCCTCTCTCTCTGCTCTCTGCTCTGCTCTGCTCTGCTCCCATCTTTCTCTCTCCTCCCCAGGCCTGGCTCTCCTCTTTCCCCTCCCCTCCTTTCCCTCCTAATAAAGCTCTGAAAACTAACACTGGGTTCTGTCATGACCATGACCTTTCCATGCGGTAGCCAGCGCTTCGACCAGCACCGTTTATCATCCTTTCAAAACCTTAAGTCCCAAATGAACTCTTTTTTTTCTATATTGCTTTCATCGTGGTGTTTTGTCGCAGCAGTAGAAAAGTTGCTAATACTAGAGAGAACATGAAAGTTAAATTAGCAATTCTATCCATGGGTCACATGTTTCATTCCATTCACACTGTTATAACTAAGTAGTTTAGTCTGGGTGGCAGTTGCTCTTATCCACTTGATGGGATTTAGAATCACCTAGGAGACACACCCAGAGGTGGATTTTGGTTTTAGTTAAGTATGATTGTTGTTATGTCCTGGTTCTTTCTTTTTGGAATAAGAAGTATTTAACTTTTGGTTTTTACAAGAGTCCGCAGATAAGAGGTTTGGAGTTTTTGAAAGAAACATTGCACTTTAGCCAGGCGGTGGCGGCGCACACCTTTAACCCCAGCACTCAGGAGGCAGAGGCAGGTGGGTCTCTTGAGTTCGAGGCCATCCTGGTCTACAGAGTGAGTTCCAGGATAGCCAGGAATACACAGAGAAACCCTGTCTTGAAAAACCAAAAAACAAACAAACAAACAAAAAAACAGAAACATTGAACTTTAAACTATTGAAAAATGTAAAAACTCTGGGACTTTTAAAATTGATCTGTGTTTCATATTATTATATTAACATCAGATTCTGGATACAGACAAGAGAGGACAGGTTATGGTTTAAAGTGATGTCTTTGCATGTCAAGTTGACAAGGGGTGAAGTCCTGGTTAGATTTTATTGTTAACATGGTACAAGCTAGAATCACATAAGGAAGAAGAACCTTAACTGAAGAATTATTCTCCCATATCAAGTTGGCCTGTGGGGGGATTCTCTTCATTAGTAATTGATGCAAGAGGCCCCAGTCACAGAGGACAATACCATCTCTGGGTAGGTAGTTCTGAGTGGTACCAAAAAAGCCACAGAGTGAGCCAAAGGGTATAATTCCTTCATGGCGTCTGCTTCAGCTCCTGCTTACCTTCCTGCCCTGACTTCTCTCTATGATGGATTGTGACCTGGAAGCACAAACCAAACCATCCCCTTCTTCCCATTGGTCAGAGTATTTTATCAGACCAGCAGGAAGAAAACTGTGTAACTTTTTCAGAGTGTTTTCTCTTGAAGGAGGTATTTCATGTAACTTTCATCAAAGTTACACCATTGTTTTTTGTTTTTTTTTTTTTGGTTTTTCGAGACAGGGTTTCTCTGTGTAGCTTTGCGCCTTTCTTGGGACTCACTTGGTAGCCCAGGCTGGCCTCGAACTCACAGAGATCCACCTGGCTCTGCCTCCCGAGTGCTGGGATTAAAGGCGTGTGCCACCACCGCCCGGCTAAAGTTACACCATTGTAATAAGTCAAGTAGATTGCTATGGATAGGGATTGTGGGGTTTGAATGAGAAATGTCCCTCATAGACTCTTGTATGTGAACATTTGATTCCCAATTAATGCCACTGTTTGGGAAGGCTAGGGAAACTTTAGGAGTTGGAGCCTAGCTAGTCTATGACTTGGGGCAGGCTTTGAAGTTTGTTTGTTTTAGCCAGGCTCCACTTCCGGTCAGTTTTGCCTCCTGTATGCAGATGGTGACACATGGGAACTTCCTGCTCCCACTGCCATGGCTTCCTTGCCTATTGTCATGTTTTCCCTGCTGTGGTAGACTCTATCCTCCTGGCACCTTAAGCCAAAATAGCCCTTTTCTTTTCTGAGTTACCTGTGGTCAGGGTGTTTTATCACAGCAAAAGAAAAGTTACTAGTGTGAGCATGTAGTGTAACCTGAACATTTGTGTCTCTCTGAAATTTACACGTTGAAATCGACTCACCAATGCTACAGTGATGTGGAGACTAGGAGGGAGTGACCAAGTCTCGAGAGTGAAGCCTTAAGAATGGTATCACGGTCGTTTGGAAGTGGGCGGCCGAAGGGAAGATGGTTTACATCTTGAATGGACATGTATTGGACAGCCACAATCAGTCCCCATGGAGATTGTCATTTATAACAGATTTCTTCTGGGGGAATCGCAGAATTTGTGTTTTTTTTTTTTTTCCCCAAAACTCTGCTTCAGCAAGATGTGAAAAAAAGAAGAGGCTATGGACGCTCATCTGATTCCAGATATGATGATGGAAGAGGGCCACCAGGAAACCCTCCATGAAGAAGAATGGATCGAATCAGTCATCTTCAAGGCCCCAGCCCTCCTCCAGTGGCTGGTGGATGAGGAAGGTAAATGTCTGCTCTATGGAGCAGACAACTAAACATGTACATGTGTAGAAGGAAACCATCAAGAGGTGAAGAGCGGCTTATGCAGAACAAGATGGTGTATGTCTAAACAAGGACTGCTCTGTGTCCTCACAGATAAATGAGGTCGTGCTGGGAATTCCCTTTGCAGGATCTGGCCTGACTGACATTCAGTTAGATAAATGTACATGTTTGTCTCCTTATCTTTTTTGTATAGTTTACTAAAATATTAATATAGTTTTTATAAGTAAATATTTTTAGGTTGTAAAACTTGATTCTTCATCTTTATATGATTAAACCCAAGTCTCTGATCTGGAAGAAATAAAAGCTATGTATTAAAAAAAAAAAAAAGAATGGTATTACTGCCCTGTGAAAGAAGTTCCTGAGAGTGGCCTTCCCACCATGTGTAATGACAGCAATATGTCATCAACTAAGAACCAGGAAATGGGCTCTCACCAGACAATGAATGTGATGACACTTTGATATTGGACTTCACATCCTCCAGAACCATAAGCAATGAACTTTTGTTGCTTATGAGTCGCCTGGCTTGTAGTGTTTTGATAACACCAAGCAGCCTTCGTGTCTGAAGACAATATGGTTCCCTGGGTAGAATATTCTGAGATATGGATAGATGTATGAGTTAGTATACCCATACATGCCTATTTTTCTGTTCTTTTAGCAGAGAGGATCTAGGGGCAATGAGCATGCTTAGCACCGAATACAAATCTACAACAGAAGTAACTAAGACTCTCCAAGAAATGGCTGATCTGAAGACAAGGGCTGGAACTACATAAGAGGAGTCTGAAGCATCCTGGAATTGCAGAAAGTGGAAAGATGTGAAACTATTAAGACTACTGGGTTTCTCTTGGACCACCAACCAGCTCCCAAATCATGACACAGTGACTAATTATTAGTTTTGAATGTTTAGCCTCAGTTTAGCTCTTATTTTAACCTATTTCTCCTTATCTACGTTTTGCCTTGGGGCTTTTTACCTTTCTTTCTGTATGTCTTACTTTCCTGCTGTCTCCAGGTCTGGCTGTCAGCTGCCTGGCTTCGGGCCCTGGGCATATCCCTCTGTTTCTCCCTTGTTCTCCTCCTCCTCCTCCTCCTCCTCCTCCTCCTCCTCCTCCTTGTCTTCCTCCTCTTCTTCTCTCCTCCTATTTATTCTCTCTGCCCGCCATCCCCACCTATCCCTCTCCTGCCTAGCTACTAGCCATTCAGCTTTTTTATTAGACCAATCACATGCCAAGGCAGGCAAGGTGAAAGAGCAATACATTTTTACACATTTAAACAAATACAGCAAAAATAAATGTAACACTTCTTTACATCATGAACAAAGGGAGCAGAAACAAATGTAACACATCTTTACTCAGTTAGGGTAATATTCCACAACATAAACAAATGTAACACATCTTTACATAGTTAAATATTCCACAACAGAAAGATGTCAAAGAGATACACAAGCCAATGAAACAGGGATCTCTAATGAAAGCTGAGACAATTTGAGTAACAAAAATAGTATTGGATTTAAAATATCCATTTATTCACACAGCTGTCATATTGGGACTAGGAGGCAGAGGCAGGAGGGCCACTGCAGGATCAAGGCCAGCCTGATTATCTTAGTTCCTTCTCTACTGCCATGACAAAACACCATGACCAGAGCAACTTATAAAACAAAGCATTTAATTTGGGGGCTCATGGCTCCAGAGGGTTAGAGTTCATGACCATCATGTTGGGGAGCATAACAGCAGGCAGGCAGGGGGCTAGAGCAGTAGCTGAGGGCTTACATTGGATCCACAAGCACAAGGTGTGTACGTAGGAGCACTAACTGGGAATTATGTGGGCTTCTGAAACCTTGACGCCCACTCCCAGTGACACACCTCCTCCAACAAGGCCACACCTCCTAATCCTTCCCAAACAGTTTCACCATCTGGGCACCAAGTATTCAAATACATGAGTGTGTGGGGGAATTCCCATTTAAACCACCACACTGGTCCACAAACTGGGTTCAGATTCTAGGCCAGCCAAGGCTACATAGTGAGACTCTGCTTCAATAGTGGGGTAGGGGAGTGGTTGCTTGAGCAAATAAATAGATGGGAGAGAGGACATGAAAAATTCCAAAATAATCTATGTAATGATACTCCACCTTTTTTTTTTACATTTTATAAAATCTTTATTGACAAATAATTCACATAGTATACAATTTGCCTGTTTGCACTATTTGATAGACTTTTGTCATAGGCCCATGACACCATCACCACTTTCTATTTTAGAACATCGCTGTCTTCAATTTCATACACACATATAATGTATGGTGATTTCATTCCACCTTATTTTTTTAAATGAACATAATATTTGCAATTATAACCATTTTTAAGTTCACAATTCAGTGGCATCAATTACATTCAAGATATTAATTACACTCATTCATTAATTACACTCATGATATTAATTACATTTGTGGTATTCATTGATTACATTTGCAGTATTCATTCAATAACTATATTTATGATATTCATTAATTGTATTGATTTATTACATTCATGATATTATGTCCTGTTACTACTCCTAATCCTTCCCAAACAGTTTTACCATCTGGGCACCAGGTATTCAAATACATGAGTGTGTGGGGGAATTCCCATTTAAACCATCACACTGGTCCCCAAACTGGGTTCAGATTTTAGGCCAGCGAGGGCTACATAGTGAGACTCTGCTTCAGTAGTGAGGTAGCGGAGTGGTTGCTTGAGCAAATAAATAGAGGGGAAAGAGGACATGAAGAATTCCAAAATAATCTATGTAATGATATTCCACCTTTTTTTTTTTTTTTTTTTAAGATACAGTCTCACTGTGTAACCCAACTTGGCATGGACTTTGCTTGTGATCTTTCCAATTCAGCCCCCAAATGCTCAATGGACACTACAAGTTAAAGCAGAAGGAGTGCAAATTTCCAGTGTTCTGAGTAATTTATTTGTGTGTGTGTGTGTGTGTGTGTGTGTGTGTGTGTGTGTCCTGCTGTGGGTGTTGGGAACTGAACTTGGGTCCTCTGGAAGACCACTTAAGTGTTCTCTTATCCACTTACCCGCTCAACCGTTTCTCCAGACCTAAATTTCCAGTTCTTAAGGATGGACTTTGATTAATGATTTCCTTTTAAACTCTGGAAAGAGGAAACAGAGTAACTATAAGAGGAAAACGTGACAGAGCCAGGTAACCAAGGTCAAGGTCAACAGGATGAATCCTGCCGACAGGATGTGACTTGGATATGTGTGGTGGAAGTAGACTGTTAGGCTGTTTTTCTTCCTCCAAACCCACCAGCAGTCTAGGTATGGGAAAAGCACCAGATGAACTTTACTGGGATATTCTGAAGCATACTAGTATGCCACAGCAGTGCCAAGGATGCCAAAACTTGGAAATGTCTGAGAAAACATCGCAACTGAGAAAAGACTAAGGAGGCACAGTAGCTTGGGCTGCTGTGGTAGTGGTATAAGAACAGATAGATATGTGATATTTGCACTTGGTTCCTGGTCCACAGCTTCTGACACCTTTGTAGAAAGCGGCACTAGAAAAATCTTTTGTCTAATATTTGGATTTTGAACCCTGTTCCTGACAGAGCACCCGTCACCTTTGCAGTCTCCCATGTATATAATAGGAGCATCTTTTGTTTTAACAAAACGATTCTGGGGCATGCTTACCAAAGGATCCAACCCTGTGATTAGAAAATTAACACTGGCCAGGCAGTGGTGATGCATGCCTTTAATCCCAGCACTCGGGAGGCAGAGGCAGGCAGATCTCTTGAGTTCTAAGCCAGCCTGGTCTATAAAGTGAGTTCTAGGACAGCCACGACTGTTACCTAGAGAAACTGTGCCTTGAAAAACCAAAAAAAAAAAAAAAAAAAAAAAAGGAAAGAAAGAAAATTGGCACTGTCAGCTCCATCGCCCAGTCTCTGAGGAGGCAAAGGGATGAAAGTTGAATTCATGGCTCCTGCCTATGCAATGTAGACTATACAAAAACGCAAACATGTAGTTGTTTCTTTTGTTTGTTTCTTGTTTGTTTTTACTCTTTCGGGGGCCCACCACCCAGCTCCCAAATAAACACACGGAGACTTATTCTTACTTATGAATGCCCAGCCTTAGCTTGGCTTGTTTCTCGATAGCTTTTTTTTTTTTTTTTGGTTTGTTTTTGAGACAGGGTTTCTCTGTAGTTTTGGTACCTATTCTGGACCTGGCTCTGTAGACCAGGCTGGCCTCAAGCTCACAGATATCTGCCTGACTCTGCCTCCTGAGTGCTGGGATTAAAGGTGTGCATCACCACCACCCAGCCACTCACTAGCTTTTCTTACCTTAAATTATCCCATCTAGCTTTTGCCTCTGGGCTTTTACCCTTCTCTATTCTATATACCTTTCTTTCCTTCTTACTCTGTGGCTGGCTGTGTGACTGGGTAGCTGGCCCCTGGCATCCTTCTCTCCTTTCTCACTCTCAGCTCTTCTCTCCTCTCCTATTTATTCTCTCTGGCTGGCTGCCCCACCTATCCTTTCTCCTGCCTTGCTATTGGCTGTTCATCTCTTTATTAGGCCAATCAGATGTTTTAGACAGGCAAAGTAACACAGCTTTACAGAGTTAAACAAATGCAACATAAAAGAATGCAACACATCTTTACATCATTAAAAAAAAAATTCCACAGCATAAACAAATGCAATACATCTTAAACTAATATTCCACAACACAAAAGCACATGGTTTGGGTTTCTGAACATTTACAAGTTTCTGGGTGGTGTATGCTGGGAGTAGGCTTGGGTACCTCTTCCTAAATTCTTTGCCCGATCTGCCTCTTGCATCTAAATGACTCTTTTGTGACATCATCTGTAATTAACTATTTAAATAAACTGTCTAAGTAAACTGTTTTCTTAGGGTGTGTGAGCTGCTGTAGAAAACTACAGCACTCAAGGAAGGGGTTATAGGCTGCGACCCTGATGTACAGAAGTACAAAGTCATAACCTTAGGTGTATGGTTGACAACTGATAAGGGAGGTGGTCCTATGGGACTGAGTGCTTAACTTAGGGCGTCCGCCACTGTTTTCAGGAAGAAATTGTCAAAAATTGATTGAACTTGTAAGGCACTCATTTGGTGTAGAATCTGGTTAAAAAATGTTTTGATGCAGGGAACAAAACAAGCTTTGCATCTTTTTATCCAGATTTTATAAGCAAATAGATCAGGTGGCTTATGAACAAACAAACAAAAAAAGAAAGAAAGCAGACTGTTAGACTCCTTGTGTTGTCGTCCTACATGGTGGAAAGAGAGCCCTCTGTGGTCTTTAAAGGCATGAAACCTATCCCCATGGTCTTTACCCTCATGACCTAACTGATCACCAAATTATAATCAGAGTAAGGGTAGAATTTTAGCAGATATATTTTGGAGATATGTGTATTTAGTCAGTGATATCTAAACATAGCGCAATATCCTGGGGCTTACCTGACCACAAAGAAAGAACGGAGTGTTAGTGATTTTGCTCATTGTTGAGATAAAATGCCCAAGGAAAGTGGCTTCAGGAAGAAAGAATTTATTTTGTATCCCAGGTTGAATGTACATCACGTCTTGAGGTCATGGTAGCAAGAGCAGCAGGTAGCCGGTTACATTGTTTCCACCATAAGAAAGCAGAGAGGGGTGGGTGGATACCAATGCTCGCTTTCTAGGTGGAGAGACAGTAAGTGCTTTTAACACTGAACCATCTCTCTAGACACTTCTTGCTTTTTACCAAACTTGGGTTATCGGGCTTGGGTAGCTAGTGCCTTTATACACTGAGCCATTTCCATGGTCCTCTTTATCTATCTTACTATCCTGCCTCAGCTACCACAAATACAGATGGACACTGAGGTAAAGTAAAAAGCACGATACTGTAGAATCTAGGACTTAAGAACAAGAAGAGATCCAATTTCATAGAGGCACCTATGGGCTAGAGAGTAAGCAGATGTCCGTCTCTGAGCTCCTCCACTGTGCTCCACCAGTGCTGGGTCATCCTGGTGTGTTTTCGTCAGGACTCAATTCACTTGAATTAATAAATGCCATGGCACATGGGGCTGGAGAGATGGCTCAGAGGCTAAGAACACTGGCTGTTCTTCCAGAGGTCCTGAGTTCAATTCCCAGCACCCATATGGTGGCTCACAACCATCTGTAATGAGATCTGGCTCCCTCTACTGGCCTGCAGGCGTACATGCAAACAGAGCACTGTATACATAATAAATAAATAAATCTTTTTAAAAAATGCCACAGCACTAAAGCAGGCTTACAGTTTATAGTATCCTTTCAGTTTATAGTATCCTTTCTTGAACTGGAGTGGATTCAAGCTACTTCTATGTAATTCCTGATTGCTTATACTCCAATATTCTTTGCTGAGATGGGCTGGAGTTAGAACTGATAGGTCAGTAACTGGGTATCAGCCACAGGCTTTGCCTCTGGGCTAGAAGACTGTTGAGCTATGTAGCATAATCCATCATGGGTGTGGGGGGCAGGGAAATACAAAGAATTCTCTCAGCAGAATATCATACTGTTCACCTTCCTCAACAGTAGGGACCATGACTCTTCATATCATTGAAAGATGTCAGTTTTCATAGTGCCTGGAATTAAAGAGCGTCTGAAGAAAGTGAAGGTTTGGAGGTGGATCAGTGCCAGAATAAATGAAAAGGGGGTAGAAGAAAGTGTTACTCACTTGTGTGTCTGTGTGTCTGTGTGTTTTTAAACCAGGAAGGAAAGAGAAGAAGCAGCAAAGAGCTATAGAAGGCTTATTCGTTATCATTTCAGACACTCAATTTGATTTGGGTTTTAACTCAAAATAAGAAAAAACACCCTCCCCCCTCCAAAACCTAAAAACAACACAGTCCCTCCAAACAAAACCTTCAAAACCCTGAGCATGCAAAGCTGCTTAAGCCTGAGCTGTGGTCAAAAGATAAGACAATCTCTAAGTTCCTGCCCAACGGTTTGACTTACTATTTCAGGCTTTCTACACAACCAGAAAATGTAGGCTTTACTGAAGATATTAAAAAAAAAAAAAAAAAAAAGTAGGGACTGGAGAAATGGCTCAGGGGTTAGGGGCACTGGCTGCTCTTCCAGAGGACCTGGGTTCATTTCACATGGCAGCTCACAACTGTCTGTAACTCTAGTTCCAGGGGGGCTGGCAGACTCATAGACATACATACAGACAAAACCCTAGTGCACATAAAATAAAAATAAATAAATCTTAAAAAAAAAAAAAAACCTTGAGGGTCTGGTGAGGGGGCTGTCTGTAGGTGCCATGTCGGGCGAGAAGGTGGCAAAAAGAAGCCCCTGACACAGTCCAAGAAGCAGGCCAAGGAGATGGACGAGAAAGATAAGGCTTTTGAGCCCAAACAGAAAGAGGAGCAGAAGAAACCCGAGGAGCTAAAAGCCAAGGCCTTGGGGAAGGGACCCCTGGCCACAGGTGGAATTAAGAAATCTGGCAAAAAGTAAGCTGTTCCTCATATCTGAGATGATGGCGACCCTCTTCTGTTCCTATTTAAACATCTGGATTTCTGGCCATAACATCTTTGCCTAGAATGTAGTGTTATCCTGGAGCCTTTTAAACATCTGGATTCCCTACTATAGCATCTTTGCCACCTAATAGTTAGAATGAAGTGTTATCCTGGAGCCTGTTGTACATTCTAATAAACTTTTGTAAAGTAAAGTAAATAAATAAATAATACAATGGCTCATTGTCTCTAGTGTTCAGCAATTCCTACCTCAGCTGTGAGTTTAAACAAACCCAGTCTGAAATCCTACCAGAGCTGTTTCATCTTTGCTGTCCTCTGAATTCTGCATCACTTTGAATTAAACCAACTCATTAAAAGGCTAAAACAAACAAAACAGACAAAACAAAACAACCCAAACTAAGAATGAACATAAAATTAGTCAAGGTTGAGGAACATAATTCTGTTTCAACAATAAGAGCAATAGTCCAAAAGTGAAAATAATACCAGAGTGCATTTCTTCAGTTTTTAAATTTTAAATTATCTTTTATTTAAACAGGTTTAACAATAAAACCTCATCGAATTACAAATTTTAAAATGTATGATTTATTAGATTGATTTTCTAGCTGAGATGATGGAAAGGCAAATCAAAGTGTTAAATCGACTTAAAATATGTTTCCAAGGAAAATTCCACTTTCTCAGAGTACTTTGTTTTGATTCTAGCATTTTGAACTCAATGTGTTAACTATAATTGTCTCTGATAATAACACTGTACAAAAGACAAAGCAAATATCAAACTCCCCAGTTGCCTTTGTTATGATTGTGAGCTTTTGAAGACTGTTTTCTCTTTTGAGACAGCCTCAGTCCTGCTAGCCTGGAGTGTCTATGTAGCCCTGGAACTCACAGGTACACCTGCTTCTGTCTAGGAGTGCTGAGGCCAAAGGTGGGCACCTTCATCATGCTATTAAGGTAGTATTAGATTCTCAAGTCTCTAATGGTTTCAGGAGAAACTGGCAAATGGTTTTTACAAAACTCAGTTTCCGTTTGCTCTTTGGCAATATCCTGGTGATGTAACTGGTACACAGTTGGACTATTTTGTTATTCTTTTCTGTTTTTTTTTTAAGCATTTACTTAATGTGTATATATGTAGGCATGCAAGGGGAGGTCAGAGGATAACTGGGAATCTGTTCTCTCCTTCTGCCATGTAGGTTCTGGGGTTGGTACTCATGTCTTCAGGCTTGGCAGTGTGTACCTTTAACGGGTGAGCCATCTCTCCTACCTCAGTTCGTGTTAGTTTTGAGAGAGTCCCATGTATATAGTTCAGGGTGGCCTCAAAGTCCCTAGGTAGCAGAGGATGACCTTGAACATCTGATCCCCCTGCTGATAATCTCAGGCGCTGAAATTGCAGCCTTGAGCTGTCATGCTCATTTTTAAATGCTGCTGGGGATCAAACCCACAGCCTCACCCATGCTAGGCAGGCTCTTCGCCAACTGAGCTTCAGCCTTAGCCCAACTATTTCTTTTAGATTAAAATAAATAGCAGAACCTCCCTGGGTCAAATCCTAGCCATGAAGTAAATTAAGATGCTATTTCAGGGGTGGGAGAAGTTAAAGGGTTTCCCTTCTAGAGTTCAGAGCTATTTCTGCCTTATAGTAATCCAAAAAAGCCTCACAAGGCAAACAGGAAAAGTTGAAGTCAGTCGCTCAAATACACCAGCGATTAAAAAAAAAAAAAAAAGTCTTATTTTTCTGTGAGCTCAAGACCCAGCTTGGTCTATGGAGTGAGTTCCAAGACAACCAGAGCTACACATAGAGAAACCCTGTCCCCAAAGACAAAACAAACAAGTCTTATTTGACCTTTCAACGTAAGTGTAAAGTAGGGAGATGATTATCCAAGACTCGTCTCAGTTACTGTTCTCTGCTTATAAAATGCTCTAAGCCAGAGGTTCTCAACCTGTAGGTCGTGACCCTCCCCCCCCTCTTTTTTTTTGGTCAAACGACCCTTTTACAGGGGTTGCCTGTCAGAAAAACACAGATATTTACATTGCAACTTGTAACAGTAGCAAAATTACAGTTATGAAGTAGCAACAAAAATAATTTTATGGTGTGTGTGTGGGGGTACCACAACATGAGGAACTGTATTAAAGGATCCCAGCATTAGGAAGGCGGAGAACCAGTGCTCTAAGCTCAAAGTGGATTTCTTTCCCCTAAAGTGCTTTCCTTGGAACAAAGCAGTACTTAATGTACATCACGTTGATGTCAGAGGCTAGATCATAAGGAAACTGGGAGAGATGGCAATTTTCATACTGAAGAAACATGGCATTTCTTGTCTCTTAAAAACAAAACATCCCTTCATGAAGACTGACCATTTTGTCCATTGACATCGATAGGAATTGAAACTGTAAAACTGAAGAAGGGCATATATATATGCATATATATTATGATAATGCAGTTGATTTTGCCTATTGTTGGGGTAGAATTGATTAACAGACTCGCTTGTAAATTCTATTGCAAACGTATTTTCTTTGTGATACGTTATGACTCCATTTATATCAATACACTTTTTTTTAGCGCAGTGAAAGTGTACATTTTATTGAAAATGTGAAAATATTAATTTCTATACACTGTAAGTTCGGGATGACATCCCTCTTTCCCGAATACCCATACACTCACACACATTCCCAGCCTGCTGCTCATCACAGAGGAAATTTGAGGGTAGCAAATTTCCTAGGAAGGAAGACCCTCCAGGCTGCTTGA
>CABHPP010148348.1:0-16777 GCA_902168425.1 Peromyscus attwateri
ACCAGGTACTGGTATAGCAGATCATAAGTTTGGGACTGGTGACTCCCTATCATACAAAGCAAAGGTAAACTTGAAAATAATGAGTTATATTTGCGTTTAGCCAAGGGTCCACAGGAGAATGCCCCAGTCCCAGCTTAGTTTGATATGAATTATCTTTCTACCCTGAGCAGGCAGTAGATTGTTATTGTTTGTGGTATTATGTGGTTAGAAAATCACCTAAAACAGTGAAGAAGGGGATGTCTGCCTACCAGACTCATCAACAAGCAGAAGTCTATGTGACTGCTCTTCTGGGTTCATCCTGGCTGAAAAATGGAATAAACTATTACTGGGGGAAAAAAAACTGAATCACTTTCTCAAGATTCTAAGATGGGAAAAATAGAACAGTGCACAGTTACTTTCCATCTGGCCCTTTTTAGTCGCGAGGAGTTGGGAAAAGGTAAAATATCTTCATGGAAAATGAGAAGTTCAAAGTCACTGGGTCATAAGTCATGGTCCACAGTGAAGGGCTTTTAACTCTGGGGGAAGAAGCCAGGACAAATTTATGCCAGGCATTGCACGCTATTTTATGATTTTGGCTTTGCATACTGAACTAGAAATGAGTGTTGGAATATGGTTAGGCTTTTACAAATATTAACTTTCATCATGCAAATAATCAATATTCATACAAAATGTGTGGGTGGGAAGTGAGGCACAAGCAGAAGAATTAAGGGGCACCCATAACACATTTATTACCTGGGCAACCCAGGAGATAGATGTTCCTGTGATCGGAGTCACAGCTGCAGGCTTGGCTGGGGCTTAATTCACAGGGCCTTGCTTCATTTAAAGAGAGACAAGTAGTTTAGGGTTAGTAAGTCCATTTTCTTCCTCAGAGAGAGTAGAGGTCTTTAAAGAAGCAGATTGTGGTGCCTCTTACAGTTGTTGTAAACCATTCTGCATGATTTGGTGGTGTAGGTGTATACCAGTAGGAGAATTGGGAGTTTGAGGCCACCCTAGGCCGCCTTTCAGGATGCTATCTCAAAACTAAATCCAACTGAACACCAAAGTGCCCATTCTCCAGTGGGTATCAACTTTACCAGATAATTCAAGTACAATTAGAGTCACCTTGGTTTACCAGCAAACCTCAAGTTTTTATCTTGGAGACTTAGTCAAAATGAAAAGAGGTTTTAGAATCACCTTCTGTACATAGGGCAGTCACATTCTGTTTCAGCTATGTGAATGTCTAAATAGATTGTCAAGAGACTTTAATTCTTCGTTAAATTCATTTTTACCATTTTATAAGTGACTGACAAAATTTTATCAGTAATAAGTGGTTCTAGCCTGATTTCTTTTCTGACTTTGAAACTATTTCTATATACAGAGAAAGATAATTAAGATAAATATCCCTTTTTGTGGAGAATCAGAGCCTGTGCTAGCTTTCCATTGCTAAAACCAAATACCCGAGTTAACTAGAGAAGGGGGAAGGTTTACATTACCCTCGGTACTGGAAACTCTAGTCCAGGATTGGTTTGCCTCATTGCCTTGGGGCTTTAGTCAGGGATTATGAAGGGTTCTAAAGAGTCAAAGGCACACCCTCCAATGACATAAGGACCTTCCAGTAGGTTTTACTCTTAAAGTCTCCAGCACTGTCCAATAAGATCACTGTGGGAAACACATCATTAACTCTGGTCATCTGGGGATATTCAGCTATACCGAGTCTAAGTACTGGGCAGCATGGAACTGAGTCAGGAAGACAAAAATGGATCTTTTGTACGTCCATTCAGATATCAAAGGACTTTCTGTCCATGACTGCTCTGCCAGGAGATAAGAACACCTTACACTATCACCCTCCCCTGTTCACTTCACATCTGTGGCTCTCTGCATATTCAGTTACTGGGCATTGTATTATAGATGGAAGTGTGTTTAGCAACTGTGGTTGTGTGAAATTGCTAAGACAGAAAATTTTCCTAGGTTACTGGTCTTCTGGAGTATCTAGGAGAATGTCTTCTTTGTCCAAGAAGATGTGACATTTGGAGTCTGTTTGTATTCATTCTTCATTTCTTCTTCCACCTTAGAACTTCATTTTTCAAGCTTTTAAAAAATAAATTATGTTTACAAATTTCTCTTAATGCCATTTTAATGTGGGGAAATTGTACTTTTCTTAGACCCAAGTTTCAAAATTCGAACTTGAAAGATTATTTCATGATTAAGTGTACTAAAACCAATTTTACAATGAGGATCATATATTTTAGTCCAGATAGCAGAACTTCAGTAGTAAACATTCACTGATTTGCAGAAGGATAGGATCTTCCTGTTTTAAAGAGCAACTGGGATTCTTTTCCACTTGAGCTCTCTGCAAACCACTAATAAGGTCTTTAGCTCTGTGATCTTAGTGTAATTCATGGCTGTCAAGAGGAATATTTGCTGACTTAGAGGATGTGTTGACTCCTATCAGTGAAATGCAAAGAAGCTGGTATGTATCCTGAATTTTGATTTCGGGCATACTGGGCCTGTTCCAAACGCACAGTGAGAGTGGGAAACAGTTACTCTGTGATAAGCAGAGGTGTGCACTGAGTTTGCAAAATGTGTTGGCTGTGTTTGGAGGAATTGCTAAACAAGATAAAATAGAGGTATCTTAGAAAGCAAAGTCAGAGATGGTCCTGTGCTTGCTGAATGAAGGAGTGCCAACTTTCCTTCTGCACGTGATAAGACCCAGGGGAAGGAGGCTATCTGGTTCTTTCAGATGATGTGTTAACGATGAGTGTAACTGCAATGTTTGACGCAGGTTTCTGAGAGTTTTCGGAGTCCCCTGGGAGTCAGACTGAGCTCCTTGTAAGTCATAAGGATGTACCAGCTTCCCTCACCCCTTCCTTTTCATCCCCTGTATTCCTTCCTTCTGTACCTCCCTCTTGCATAAGGGCTGATTCTCCTGGCACCAAGACTAGCTGCGGACCAAAGTGGATTCCATGACTGTCCTTTGGCTTCAGTCCACCAGTGGTTTTACAGGTGTACACCATTCTGCACTTCACTATTAAAAGGTATTTTTAAAGCAGCACATAGTCATTGTGCACATTTTTAGTGTGCCAGTGGGGCTTAGTGCTTAAAAGATGTCTGCTGGAAATGTAGTTTGAAAGCAGAAGAATTACTTTATTATGTCAGGATCTATATCCTGTCCTTAGGCTTGCTCTTCTGTCTGTGAGATCTTCAAAAAGAGTGAAGTGTGTTTTCAGGCCATTATGTTCTATGGAATTCCACAATGAGTGTCACCAATTCACTTACCAGCTTATCACTCACCCTTTAGGAAGATGAGCTCATCTGGCCTAAAGAAAAGTCAGGTCCTTGGGACCTCCGTTTGACTCTTCTGCCCTGCCCGAGCACCGTTGGGGTCTTCCAAATTCTGTGAATGAACTTTGATGTGGAATCATATAGTGATATTAATAAATTTCTGGAGTTTCAAGGATAAACACAATCCAAGAAAAAGAGTTTTTAAAAATCCCTTCTATGAGACAGACAGATGAGAGACAGACAGATGAGAGAGAGAGAGAGAGAGAGAGAGAGAGAGAGAGAGAGAGAGAGAGAGAGAGAGAGAAGAGCTTGTTTTAAGGTAAATAATGAGATCTTATAAAAACTTTTGACCCGAGGAACTTTCCTGGCTGAACAAACAGAGATTGATATTGCACATTGAATGATTTTCAGACAGCTTATCCATCATGGCAGGTTCAGGTCAACATCCTTCTTCATTTCATCATGGTGACAGAGTATTCATTATTTTTGCCAAAATAGTGACCACTATTTTGTGAACAAAGAGCTTTGGCCAAGTACCAGCTCAGTTTGGGTTGTTATTTTGCTCTGGGTTTATTTCTCTTCCAGGTTCTTCCAAAGGGCCCTTGTGTTTTTCACTCTTCTGCCTATTTCCGTCTGCCCGTCTGCATGCTTCTTTGTCTTTTCTCTTGGCATCATTTGTCATTTCTGATCTTGAACTTATGTTACCTTCTAGTTTTCTGCTCTTATATACAAAGACCATTAAGTCAGCCAGCTGGAGTTATCAGTGAGACATTTCTGACAGGGTTCCAAAGCTCTTTCAACAAACATTAAACATCAACTTTCACAGGCTTGTTTTTCACATCCTTCACTTAATTTTGGTTAGTTTAGCATATGATTTGGCATTGTGTAATTTCTCTCGCATTTTTCATTATTTGCTTTAGGATTCAGTTTGCTTCTGCACAATGAGATAGCCACTGTGTGTGTGTTGTTCAAGGTAGAGAGCAAAAGATAGCTTTCCCTGAGATCAGCCTTTTAGGTCAAATGCAGTCTTTGATAGATTACCTTCATATCTCTTATTGGACATTATACAGTGTTGCAAAGCCCAAAGTTAGATTATTGTGGGAACGAAAAAATACATTCTTTGCGAGCATGCTTCAATAATAAATCTTCCAAACCAAACATTCTGACCTCATTGGGCACAACTTAGGTAGAACATCACATCTGAGATATGTTAAATCAGGGACATGACATTGGGTCAAGCAGCTAGGGATGGGAAAAAGCTGGAGAGGAATTTTTGTCATGTTCAACGGTCTTTTGTGATTGTCTTTTTTAATATAATACATCAGCAGGGCCATATATATGACTTCCCTTTGCCAAAGATAAGCTAGCCAATATTTGATAATGGATTTGAAGAAGAAACTCTTTGAAACATAAACAAGAGTAGAGAGTGATGGCAAATCTATAGTATATTTGGTTAGGCCTTGGCTGAACTCCTGGTGGAGCCACTTTGTGATAGTGAGGTGGTAGCAACTTTTATAACTCAGGCATGGCTAAGGTTCTTCTTTAGCCATATGCAAAGAACACCTTCTATGTGTGGTTGATAATGTTCTTTCTAGAACAAGATCGATGCTTATGATGTAAGCTTTCCTGTGGTGACAATGTTTCTGGTTACCAAAATAGAAAGCAAAGATAGCCCTTGGTCACCACTATGATATGGTGGTGTTTCCAGGGCCCACTCAAGGCACCTGAACTTTGCTAGTTGTTTTGTTGGTTAAAAGGTTGTGTGCACAACTTATACTTTTCCTTTAAGGTTAGGCTAGTTGGATGAAAGCTAAGTAGTACACCAGTGGTAGCTTAGATGTGCTTCTTACTCAAGGTAGTACATAGCCAGTTCATTTTCTAGAATATTCCTTCATAAACTGCAACAGTTCATAGAAGACCTACCTTTCTGTAATTATGGAGTCTATATCCTGAGCTAAATAATGATTTTGCTTCATTTGTGTTCCAGGAACTTCATTTGTTTTTCTTTTCCAATTCCCCCCTTTTGTGAAACTACAATACAATTACATTTTTTCCTTCCTTGTCTACCTTTCAAATCTTCCCATGTACCCTTCCTGCTCTTTTTCAAATAATGGTCTCTTTTTAAATTGATTGTTGTTACATGCCCATATATATATATATATATATATATATATATATATATATATATAAAATCTGTTCTGCCTGTATATTACTTGTATATGTGTTTTCAGAATTGCCCACTTGGTATTAATGGTAGCCAGTTGTTGTGCTCTTCTCTGGGGAAGAATATTTCTCCTACTCTGAGCATTTGATTTTTTTTTAAGTCCATATATGATGTTTTTAAATTTGAAAATTTTTTATGATAAACTTTGAATTAAAAATCCAAAGAAAATGACTCATATGCCTGTCAAATTTGTTGACACCCATGTCCCACAGTATTTCCAAATCAAACCCTTTATCGCTAGTGTTCTATAGCTGCTCCTTGTCCAGAAATATGTATGTATGCGTGTATATATATATATGCATATATATATATATGTATGTATGTATATTTCCCACTGAAGATGCCTTGGAGGAGGTGGGAATGGGGGGTGTATTGAGGGGGAAGGCTGGGGGTGGGAAGAGGGAGGACAGGGGAATCCGTGGCTGATAGGTAAATTAAATTAATTATAAAATAAAAATATTTATGAAAAAGGAAAATTAGAAAGTTCATTTTCATGTCCTATAGATCCTGGGCTATTTGTAAGTGAGGGATGAGCTTCTTCTTGGCTTGGATGCATGCAGTGCTTCATTTAGCACTACCTCGGAACGCACTGGAGGTAGAAACTGCTGTTGGGAAGCAAAGTGCCCTTTGGCAAGCCCGAAAGCTTCCCTCAGCTACTCCCCAGCTTCCAGGTGCTCCTCTGCATCACAACAGGTTAAGAAGCTGGTTGATGGCTGGAGCCTGAGGTATGCACTGTCCTGGCAGCTGACAGGTGCTGAGCTAAAGGAATGTATCTCCAGTTTGGAAGGTTGCCATGCTGGAGTTTAGCACATTAAAAAACTCAAGACTTATGAGCTCCAGATCCTCTCATCTTATCTTAGAGAGAATTATGGATGGCAAGACTCAGCCAGAGAGGAGCAATTCTTGAGGGAGTACTTCTGGGAACATGACAGATGGCTACTTTTTTGGTTTTTTTTTTTTTTTTGACTCAGTGTGCATATCTAGTCATTGTTACAGATTCTTATCAAGAAAATCTTCATCTTTGCTTAGCACCTACAAGAATGATAAACATGGTGTGATAGTGTGATTGACCCGCCTACCATATTTCAAGTGGAGTACTTGATAATGTCAATGAAGAATCACCTTACTAAATACATGGAGTTTATAAACAGATTGATTCATGCATGACATTCAAAGAAATGTGTTTCTAAAAGCACATTTAAGAACAATGAAGTAACCACTCAGATCTCTCTACCAGGGCAGAAAAGATACAGGAAATACTACTACAAAACAACAAAGGTTTTGGCAAGAATCGCATGCAATAAAGAGGTCCTCTTGCATGCTGCATCTACCAATTGATATCTGTAGAATTCATCATATCTGCTGTAAATCAAACAAACATCACATGTTCTTCTTTTGATTTTCAAAAAGAAAAAAATCATTTGGATCATCTCAGTATTGTTTCATTTCGCTGCTTATTTATTTATTCATTTATTTAGTGTAATGAGGGGCATTTGTATGCAGTGCATGACTGTGGAAGCCAGGGGATTTCTTGTAGGAGTCAGTTCTATTTTTTCACTGTTTGGGTTCCTGGGATCAAACTCTGTTGTCAGGCTTGGCAGCAAGCACCTTTACCCACTGAGTCATCTTGCTGGTTTAAAATCGTCTTAAGCATCATTTTTTATTGAGATATAATTTGCCTGTATAAGCAAGCCCAAAACTTAATTACAAGCTTAGTAAAATTAGCAGAACACCCCTGGCACCCAAGAACTGGTGTATGTTTCTCTCTTCTCTGATTACTACAACATCTTTTCCTTTTCAAGGACTCTGCTGTCCTCAATTCTAAGAGCGAAGATGGATTTTGCCTATTTCATACTTTCCAGCATGGGTTGACAAATGATTTCTATAAAGGCCAGATGGTAAAGATGTTGGGCTTTGGGGACTAGACTGTCTCATTACAACTATTCAGCCCTGCCTTTGCTGTGGGAAATAGTACTAAGCAGTATAAAAACAAATGGATATGAGTGGGTTCCAATAAAGCTTTGGTGATAAAAAAAAGGGGGGGTTGGTGGTAGATGTTCCCGTGTGTCACAGTTTGCTAATGTCTGCTTTATAAAATGCCTAACAATATGTTTGTGAGATCCGTATATTGGCATACATGGCTAGCTCAGACTGACTTACCCCTAGCATGTGGACATAGCTTCTCAACTCTCTATATAGTAGTATCTTGATGGTAGTTGGAAGTTGTCCAATGTGTATTATCTCTACTATGAGTATGTGCTGTGAACTATATCATTTACCTCCTCTTCTTCCACTTCTCAATTTATTTGCTATGAAATACAACAGAATGGGTCTAAGTAAAAATGCATTCAATATTTATTAAACTGTTTATCTATAAAGGAGATATGAAACTATTCAAAGATAGTTAAAAAGTTCTTAGAAATATGGCTAATTTCAAATGCATTGATAGCATTCGAGAATACATGCTAAATATTAACAGTTCATCTTAGACTTTGTGTGTGTGCTCATGTGTACATGGCTATGCATGCACCTGAGTGTCTCTTCATATAGAAGGTGGGGGTTAGTATCATATTCAATTACTCTCCAATTTTATTTCTGAAATAGAGCCTGTCATTAAAACTGTAGCTCACTGATTGGGCTAGACTGGCTGGCCATCAAGCCCAAGAGATTCTACTGGTCCTTTCTCTTCAGCAGTACATTGCCAGCTCCACAGAGCTACATCATGCTTTCTCATATAGTCCACAATGATGAACTAAAGTGCAGTTTATGGGCTGAAACATCTTGCCAGTCCCCTCTTAGCACTTTACACCATTTTACTGGAGGTCCTCAATGTTCTTGCTGACATTGGGAATGCCTGCTGCATTTGCTTTTTTTTTTTTTTTTTTTTTTTTGAGACAGGGTTTCTTTGTGTAGCTTTGTGCCTTTCCTGGATCTCGCTCTGTAGACCAGGCTGGCCTTGAACTCACAAAGATCCGCCTGACTCTGCCTCCTGAGTGCTGGGATTAAAGGCGTGCACCACTACCACCCGGCTTGCATTTGCTTTCTACTTTCTAATTACTGAGATTTGGAGCTGACTGGCAATGTCCCCCACACAATGTTGTCTTTTATCTTCTACCACTTTAGTCCATCTACAGCTGTCATCAGGATTGTCTTTTACAAAATAGTACATTTCTCTGTTTTAGGGGCAGGTGGAAAACTCCCCATGCTCACAAATGAGGTTCTACCCTCTTAGAAAGTCATAGGTGATAACTAACTGAGGCAGGACACAAGACAAAGAAAACAGGGGGAAGGGGCATAAGAGGGGCCCCTTACTCTGTAATCTGCTCGAAGCCTTTCATCAGCAGAGGCACAAGAATCCCAACATAATGACTATTTAAGGCCCCTTTCCCTTCCTGGCTATAGCCTTCAATTTTCTAGGGATCTTACCAGAAACCCCATTTTTAGAGAAAGGATGTCTACTAAAATCATTTTGTAATTCTGGTGGCATCTGCTTTTACTTTATCAGATTATAATTCCCTCCATAATATCTCTTGATATCAGAATATCACTCATCTTCCTTATCAAAAAGAAAATGAAAAAGAATGTTTCTTAGCAACTTGAGATAAATTGAAAATATACACAGTTATGCAACAACAATTGAATATGACTCTTCCTTGAGGAGCCCACACTTTGTGCTTAAGTGCATCTCCTGCTCTGAGAAACCCACACTCATGTTCTCTGTTGTGTCCTGCCTTCTCCTTGAGTGCATCTCTTTGTCTCTTAACCTTCATGCTTATAACTATACTAAAATGTCTTGAGTGAAGCCACCAGCCCTGTTTCATCATCCTAGCTAATCTTGGAATTCTTTTCAGGGTCAGTCAAAACCGCCAATGCTGGGTTAGCTTAAGTCTCTAAAATTTTAGGGGTGTTCCCCAGGCTGCTGAGGGTGGCAGTGTGGAGCTGTGCCCACATCTGTAGCTAGAGTTTTCCTGCCTGGCCCACGGTCAGGATAAATCTCTTTCACCTGCCAGTCCCACAGCCTCTCAGACCCGACCAAGTAAACACAGAGACTTATATTGCTTACAAACTGTATGGCCGTGGCAAGCTTCTTGCTAACTGTCCTTATATCTTAAATTGATCCATTTCTATAAATCTATATCTTGCCACATGGCTCATGGCTTACCGGCATCTTTATATGCTGCTTGTCCTGGTGGTGGCTGGCAGGCAGGAAAACTCTAGCTACAAATGGCGCCCAACGTGGGGCAGGAATTTCCACTTAAAACCTGAGAAAGCGTAAAAAGAAGATTCTAAAACGGAGCTAAAACAGCTTCCTAGTTGTCTTTCTCAAGTTAGCCACAGCCTGCGGGCTTGAACTACTGTATGGCGGTGGCTGGCAGGAAGTATAGGCGGGACTAACAGAGAGAATAAAAAGAACAGGAAGGCAGAAGTAGTCACTGCCTGCCAGCCACCGCCAATCAGTGTTTTATTAGCAACACATTTGCCATACAGAACATCCCACAGCACACATCCCTTCCCAGTTAATCCTACATCAACATTGTTTGCAGATTGTTCCCAGCTCTGTCGTACTCTCAGAACATGTCACAGCTTTAGTCTTCCTGAACCTTGGGTTGGAATCTTTTCAAATTATCTTTATATTGGATTTTAGGGCCAATACAAAGGATATCTCAATAATTCTTCATGCCTTTATCCCCTGCATGCACTGATCTCCCATTATGTCCCCATGGGTGTCAGAGCCTGATATTATAATGACTACTATATTATAATAAGTTGTTTATGAATCTGTCTTGAATCTTTCAGTTCCATTAGGACATGTTTTGTCTTGATATCATTCCCCCCCTTACTAACTTTTGTGATATACTCATAGACGTAACAGAATATGAGTCAGAAAAACAAAGGGAAATAAATACCTAATAATGCAAACTTATTGTCACAACCTCTTGAGAAAACCTGCCCTCTACATGTGTGCTCCTCTTACAAGACTTTCCGGCTGAGGAAAAATTGTTGGTCAAATGGCTTATGAGAGAGAAAGAGACAGTGAGGGAAACAATGGCCAGCCATTGGTAGCTACCCCATCCCCAGCACACATTTGGCTTTCAGTGAACTTATGTGGTGTCATGTTGTCTTTGGATGATATCCATTGCCATTGTGACTTTAGGAGCAGAGTGATAATCACTAACACATCTGTCTGTTCTCCAAGCCTTTGTTTATTAAAACTCAAAATTCCAGTTTGCCTAATAGCAGTGCTAGACTTCCTGATGTGAAAAGCCCATGCCCATATTTGAAACATTGCATTAAACAGTTAATGTACAATAACTGTTGCCTATCTTTTATTAGATAGCACAGTAGAAAGGCTGGCAGCTCTAACTAAAGCAAAAAGAATTAAAGAGTTCTAGAGATTAGGAGCCAGATTTATCACTAGCAAGCAACTCAGTTACTTGATACATAGGAAGAGACATTTGGGAAAGTAGGCAGTTTTGCATGGCCTTGAAGTAAAACTTCAGTCATGGTCTTCTGCTGGATAAGCAATCAGAAGTTAATGAAAGTTGATTATCAAGGGAGTGTTCTAATCAGAGTTCGGTCAAAGAAGATTAAACTGGTAGTTGTGTGTAGAATAAAATGGACAGGAAGAAACAGAACTAGACATCCTGTAAAAAACTGTTGTAATAGTTTGGAAAGGAAGTAATGAGGATCCTCAGATGAGCAGAGGTAGTGAGGCTTGACAGCAAGGAGAGAATGGATATGAGGAAGAGCACTAATACCCATTTTTCTGAACACACCATTCAGTGGTGTACAGGAACAAGAAAGCAATACTTCTGGAATTGAAGAGTGGAATTATAAAGAATTTCAAGTTTTCATGGAGGAGTGAGAAAAAGGTTCAAATGATAGAAAGATAAGTACAGGATAAACTGGTGCAAACCTGCCGAATGATGCAGTTAGGTAGCTAACAGACTTCGGGGCTTTGCTGTCCTATCTCTGTCAGGAACTGTCCTTATCAATGAGATGGAACAGCCATTTCTCAGATGACTTCTTATAAAGGACTTTGACATTGACATTGATATTTGTTGGAGTCAGGCAAGAGGTTGTTTTCTCTCTCCAAAAATGCAATAAAATCTGGAGAAAGCAGTATTATAAAAGAAGGGATCTTAGGGAGTCATGTCCACCAAGGAATGGAAACTCTGATTAGAGTTTTCTCATTGATGACTACATTTCATCAGATTGGCATTTGGGGCACAGATATCCCCAGATAACAAAGGAAAACAAATGTCATATAGTTCTACATTTTTATCTAGCAGAACTTTGAAACTGTGCCATAGTTATAGTGATATTTTATATCTGAAAGCTAATGAAACACAGAGTTCCAGAGGGCTAAGATTTTTCTCCATTTCCTTTTCCCTTTTGGAAAAGGTCACATGCTGATGTGTGGGGATGAAAAGTCAACACCGTGGCCGAATAAGATCCAGTAGTTTCTAGGTTCTACTCCAGCCTTCTACTGGGCCACTGTGGCAGGAAATGACAAAACTACATGGCTGTTATTGAAGGGGTTGTGTCTTCTGGTATTGCTGACATCTTATATAATGTGTATATATCTGTGTTCAAGCTGCTTGTCTTAACAAATTTAAATTTTAGTGATTTTTATCAATTGAAGATAATTTGGGTGAGTTAATACAGTCGTGTAAAAGAATTTGACAAGCAGAAGATCTTATCACGGAACAATCCCATCTACTGAGTTTGGAAGATAAGAAACTGATACAGATTAATGGTATACTAATCCTACACTCTGGGAGGATTTTACTTCATTTAAGTACATAGAGGAACTTGGAACTTCTATATAATGTATACTAAGATTCCTAGAAGCCTGTGTTCTAGGAAAACACACAGTAACTGCTTGCAAAACCTGTGTTTTAAATACATATTAAAGTTCACAATGTTTATTATCCTTTTAAAGTATATCTGTGTTTGGGTCAAAATCCATCAAATAATAATGTAACAAATATTATCTTATTTGAAATTCTAAGACAAGTAATTCTTTTGTTGTATATTTTGCTTGGGTAGGTAGAAATTTTCCTTTATGTATAAAAGTTTGTTTGATTGTACAGAAGCCTGCTCATTTTCTCTTGGTTGTCTAAGGAGAGGCCCTGCCTTACTACTGTACCCACACCACACATGACCATGTAACTGAAGTGGACACCACAGAGCTCTTCCCCTTAGAACTTCGAATTGTGGTGCTGACTTGCTGTCAGATTACTAGACTTTCCAGTTAATGAGAGTGCTATTGGTTACATTGTACCTTCTTGCCGATGTTTTTATGAGATATGTGTGTTGAGGGGGGATGGCCCAGGCTAGACTCAAGTTAGTTTTAGAATTTATTTATTTATTTATTATTTTTAATTTGTATTTTTTTTACTCAGAACATTAAATAATGCACATTCAAAAGGATATCTTACAAATTGTCCTGCAATCCAAATATTAGAAAACAAAAGCCAATGTAAAAAGACAGATTCAAACAACAAACAGTAAGGTTTGATGTGGCTCAAATCTCACAGCTTTCTTATGGTATCGTCTCTGTGAGAGATCCGTGCCTTCAGCTGGTTCCTTAGGGTTTTTCCCATAAAGTCCTGAACACTGATGTACCTCATTTTCCCAATCTGAAACGTGATATCATGCCTGCTGCTGCTACTCTGCTTGGAAGATGCCAAAGCTTGCCAGGCTTCTGTTTCTTCATAGATTTTTCCAGAACAACACGCTTTTTTCTCTTTAACCTTTTTTTCCAACTTTGCTCTCAGAATCACTACCTGAAAACCTTGAAGAAACGAGTTCCTTTGGTTTAAGCATTGCTGAGCTCTTGCTGTCCAGGATCTTCTAACTGTCTTGCCTGGTATCAAACTCTTGATCTCCAAGCCTTGACACCCTAAGTGTTGGGTCACAAGAATAACCCCTCATGCCTAGCCATATTATGTAGCTCCTGAATCCAGAGAGGCAAATCTCTGAGCACCAAGAAAATAAAGACCATAGAAAGTTTCTGGAACTTTGCTAGCTTCCATGTACTGGGTCCAGGCATTCCAGAGAACCAGCTGCATTGGGGCAGAGCCTTGCACAGTGTGTTATTAGAAATTCCTCTTGTACTCCAATGGAGTCTAGTCTAGTGACATGAAATGATAGCTTACTCAGCTTGATGTTTGGATGTGGCTTTAAAGGTTCATGTCTTGGAAGGGAGGTCTCCAGTGTCACTGGATCCAAGTAGTACAGCCTGTAAAGGGGTCTGGTGTAGTAGAAGCTACTTAGTTCAGGGTGCTCTGTCCTTAAAAGGGATTTGTACAGTTCTCATAGGACCAAGTTAGTTCTAGAGAGAGCAGGTTGTTGACACAGCCAGCATCACTCACTTCCATTCTTCACTATGTAGCACGCCCCCTTTCTATTACTCTACCAGGCTGTCATGTCAGCAGGCTGCTCTCACCTCAACCCTGCTACTGGAAGCCTTCAGCCACCGGAATTATAAGCCAAAAGAGCCTCTTCATTTATTTGTAATGAGGAACTCAGTCATAGATTTTTTGATATAACAACATAAAGCACACTAATACACCCGTATTTATTTTTAAAGCATCTTTACAAAAGAAAAACGGCCTCCTTTTGTGACCATTAACATCATCAAAACTGAACATTGTAGTCATACAAGTGCACCAACAAGCCAGGGTTTATTCCTCCTTCACTCACCTTTTCTTTTATCTGTTACACTCCTGTGTAAGCTGCACTCACACTCATTCTCACTTCACTTCAAACAAATTTGATATCTTTGCATTTCTTCAATTATGTTCACTGATTTTATATGCAAGCTTTTGTGTTTTATTCTGCATCCCTGTGAAATATAGGAAAAAAAAATAAAGACAAACAAAGTGACTAACAAACAAAGCATCTTTGACTTTCAGTTTACTGCTTCCCAAGTGATGGAAGAGTCTGGCACAAAAGCAGTGGCCTGGTGCTGTTTATCTTGAACTCTGGGGAAGACTTAATAACTATACACAGTTGCCATTTTGTAAGGACAGTAGTAATTTTACAGCCATTTTACATCTTTTCCAGAGGCCAGACAAAGAAGAAATGGATTCAAACTGAAATGTTAGAAGATGCCTCTGAAAAGATACACATAATAGAGATTGCCCAACCTGTAAACTCTGTTGAAAACCATGTTGTGCCCAGCAGCACCATGTGGCCCATTCCACTTTGTCTTGAAAAGCAAGATGTTCACCTGCCTCTCTTTGTATTTGTTTTCCATATTAGTTCTCAGAATGCTATTGTGCAGTTGTATTATACAATTCCAAAAGTTTCTCTGCATGAATGGCAAATTCTATAATTTCTATTCACTGTTTTCCATAACTCAAAACACTGGCCATCAAAACTAATTAGGCTTTCCAAAAGGATTACCAAAAATTGCTGGAACCAGTTTATTCTGTTCTAATTCGATGTACATCATAGGTTTCACCCTCGGTTGACTAGGTACAAGGGTGTGGTTAGAAGACTGAGCAGTTGGAGCATTTGTGCTCTTGCAGAGGACCCAGTTCAGTTCCTGGTGCCCACATGGTGGCTAAGAGCTACCTGTAACTCCAGTTCCAGGGGATAGGATGCTCTCTCATGACCTCCATAGGCACCAGGAATGCACATGAAACACGTGCATACATGTAGGCAAACTTTTATACACATATAATTAAAGAAATAAGTCTCATATGTCTATTTATCAGGAAACATGAGAGATATTTATAATAATAATGGGTACTTATTGTGAATAATTACACCTCTAGTTAAATAGTCATTTTTTTCAGCCGCTTTATCTCTACTTCACAAAAGCCTTTTCTCATGCAATTGTTTATATAAGTTATAGTGTTTTTGAGTTTGGCTTCTTTTCCTTCTGTAGAAGCTCAACTCACATTGATGTCCTTGGGCCAGAATATTCCACTCCTAGTCATCCTTTGCTGCTTGCTTTATTAATAGAGCATTTCCCATAGTTACAGAAGCCATGTAACATTAGGCTCTTTTCATTATAAGCAGGCAACTTCACACCAACAGCTGCCAAATTGAAGCGTCTCTCTGACATTCTTTGCAACCTCATCAGATCCTGGGGGATTGGCCTCAAATTCTAATTTGGAAGTCTTTGTCTTTGCCATTTTCTTCTCTTCGAAACAAGGCAATATCTTTATCAGAATGAAAAGTTATTTTAGGGAGCAGCCACCAAGCTAGTTCCACTTCATACAATGCTGTAGTACACAAGCGTCGCCACATACCATTGATGCAGCTTTAGTTTGCTGGTCAAAACCTACCCACCACAAACTTTGTGATTTGTGAGACCAACCAAAGCTCCCTAAGTCTCAAGCTCTTTGGTGAGATCTTACTTGCTTCTCTTTATATATAATGTCAGCCATCAGAAGAAACTCTTAAGGGAGGAAAAACATTCTCTTGTTCCTTGGGATGTCTTAAATCCAAGTGATCTCCTGAGAAATGACCTATTTCTATGACTTATTTGGCAAGTGGGTGTTAATGACTGAGTTGTGTTTCTGTTTGGAGGAGATCCACTATGCCTGGTATTGGAAGACATGTTTTCCAGATTCATTGAAATGACCCTTGTTGTGCCATTAAAAGGGTTTGTTATTGATTCTTACTACCTTCTGAGAAGTGTAGTCTGTGCTTCTGGTTTCCCACAGCATCCGTGCAGAGGTTCCCACATAGTATATTTCATAGGGATGTAAAAACAGATGAATACTAGCCTGGAGTGTTTTCATAAATCTGAATGGGTTTGATACATTTTCCAGTGGATGCAGAATTTCTCTGGAGAGATTTCATTATAATGGAGGACAGAGGAATCAGTGGTCTGAGCCCAATAAACCATTGCTTTCCACTGGCATCCATATTTTAGAGAGATGGAGATCACATCCAGGTTAAAGAGTCTGTTATTCCTCCAAGTTGAAGTGAAAAACCTCAGAACGGGAAATAATTCACATGGTTATGCCAGATATTATAAGTTTTGGATATGTATTTCTGTGCCTGTGAACTCTTGGGATCAGTAACTTTTCATTTAAAAATAATAATGGTCAGCAGTAGATGGCCAACATATAATGAACCCAACGGCATTTTTAGAGGTTCTTTGTCTCATAATGTTTTTTCAGGGAATTTCCCCCTTTTTTTCTTTTCTTTCCTTCCTTCCTTTCTTTTCTTTCCTTTCCTTTTCTTTCTTTCTTTTCTTTCTTTCTTTCTTTCTTTCTTTCTTTCTTTCTTTCTTTCTTTCTTTCTTTCTTTCTTTCTTTCTAA
>CABHPP010148348.1:16877-60458 GCA_902168425.1 Peromyscus attwateri
CTTACAGAATTTTTTTGTGTATATTATGGTTTCTAGCTTGTGTTTTTGTGGGATTTCTGTGTGGGTGAATGTGTACATCTCTGCATCTATATATGTTTCTTGAGCATTTACTTTGACTCTTTCTTCTGCTTCTTTCTCTTGTCCTATTCTGGCTTGTTTTTATTTTTATCTAATTGTATTTTATTATTCTATTGTTAAATATGCCTGTTTGTATCCTAATGAGAGAAAGGAAGGGTGTGGATATGGATGGGTTGGGAAGTGGGGAGGATCTGGGGGGAGATGAGGGGAGGGAAACAAAACTCAGAGTATGTTGTATATCTAATTTCAATAAAAATAAGTAAAAAAGTGATAATGAAATTCAGATTGTTGTGTGTTGTCATGACATTTGTAGTAGTGCTATCATCCAGATCCCATGGGCACTGTGCTCATTTTCTTGTTTGGATTTCCATTGATAACTTAGTAACTGCATTGTGGAGTTAGTTCATTTTTAAGGAGCCTGTCATTCTGTTAGTATCTCTTGTAGTTAATAAGGAAGTCTGATGAATTAGTTTAAAAAATTCTGATATGTTCTAAACAGACTGAAGTTATGTAGTGGTTCTGGTGATAAAAGACACTCCATTTGGCCACCTGTCAATTTGTTCAGAAGTGGGCATCATGTTGTCATTGGTCTTCAGTGGTAAACCCTGATGAGGTCACAAATGAGGTCTGATATCAGCTCTCTCAGCTTTGGTCTTTTATTTTCAGCCTTGTGACTTAAATGGCATGAAGGTTGACTTTAGTCTGGCAGTACTGGTAAAGTCTATGACTGTGAGCAGTTTGAGATGTGACCTATGTTGTCTTCAGGTCATCAGACCTGCTGCAGACTTCACAATGTATCCCTGTCATCTTGGCTGTACTTCACAAGGACACTCGTGTGCTTAGAGTAAATTCAATTGCCTCTTGATAGTCATGAATTAACAGAGTCTCGGGAGTGAAAAAGAAGCCTATTTCTAACTCCAGCAAACTCCATTCAGGCAATGTGACAAGGCCTCCTATCCACTCCAATCAGATAGAAGGGATTTATATTATGCTGTTCTCTGTTGTGCAGAAAAAGATTTCCGGAGGACTGGAAATGTATTTTCACACCAGCTTCCAAATCCCTTGTTATAATTTGAGACAAGACCATGCGAGAAAACATGAATTCAAATTGGATCTGATACTGTGCGCTTCTCCAATTCCCCCTGCCCATTTAGGATAAGAATGGATGAGACGAAATGCTTTCCATTTTGTAAAGACTGTCAACATCATCATGAATTGATTGTGGCATATTAGAGAATTTTTTTTCCCTGGCAGCTCAACTGAATCTGCCTATGCCTAGCTGAATCCCCTTCCTCAACCTCCCACCCCCATTAATTTCTGCTGTCTGAATGAGGAATGTCCTAAAATGTAGTTTAAATGATGATGGGTGAAAGAAAGTTTCTTGTGTTTAAAGTCTAAAAATTCATTTATTAGTAACTAATCTTTTGACGCATCCACATTTTATTTCCTGTGGGGAAATTGCCCCCTTCCTCACGTTAACACCCCATTCAGAGCCTTGCCTATGCTGTGATCCATAGGTTTGCAGAAGACATTGGCTCTGTTAATCGGAATGTTTCAGATGCAAGGATCAGCCCTGATTAATCTGTTGGGACCAGCCTAATCTGAAGGATCTTCACAAGAGAAAGAGGGAAGAAAGGAAGAGTCAAACACATTTGAAGATGCTAGATTGCTGCCTTCAAAGATGGAGGAAGGAGGTCACAGCTGAGGAATGCACATACCCTCAGAGAGCCAGGAAGGGAAAGAAAGGCAGCCCTAAGGAAACTTTGACTCTGAGTCAGTGAGACACAGACTTCTCCTCTGCCCTCTAAAGCAAAATGCTAATAAAGCAGGGATTATTTTTTTCCTGAGGTTCTGCTAGTTCACAGTCATTTGTTATAATAGCAATGGGATGCTAGTTAACTGTTGTATGGTACGATAGTTCTGTAAGCCTGCTGAGAGCCCAGACTAACATGACTTACATTCTCCTTCCTTAGACAAGTCATTTGTGTTTTCTGTGAGGCATCCTCCTTCCTCTATCTATTCATTGATACTTTAGATAGCTCAACGTTTTCTTCTACTAAAAAAACACCTGTGGTTTATGCTATAGCCATAATTCCTGGAAGAAATACCTATATTATTGAATCCAACATTAATACTTCCTCTTTTCTAGAATCTTTCTTTCTTTCTTTTTTTTTTTTTTTTTTTCTGAGACAGGGTTTCTCTGTGTAATTTGGTGCCTGTCCTGGATCTTGCTCTGTAGACCAGGCTGGCCTCGAACTCACAGAGATCTGCCTGGCTCTACCTCCTGAGTGCTGGGATTAAAGGCATTTGCCACCACCACCCAGCTCTAGAATCTTTCTTTGTTTGCCTCAGGATTAGTCTAACTATCTGTGGATCTGGCTGTGTGTGTGTGTGTGTGTGTGTGTGTGTGTGTGTGTGTGTGTGTGGTGTGGTGTGTGTATCAACCCCCAAATGCATGCTTTTTGATGTAACTAATTTTTTGCTTTTTATGTAGTTGTAGCTTTGGACATATTTTTATTTAGTTTAATATCACTATTAATATTAAAATTCATTGACAAAGTGGATAAGTTTTATTTATATTTGAGTGTTGAACCACTCAAGGACTAAATATTCCACAGGCTTATTATTCATGTCTCTCAGTATCTATAGAATCAAACTTAGTTCTTGACTTGATGGTATTTAATGTCAAAGAGCATGCTATTCATTTTAATGACTAAATGAGATTGTTTACCAAGTATGGACTTACAAGGTATTAAATGATGATATGGTAAAATAAACTTAGTCTTCTTAAGACATAAACTTTGAACTGACTGTTTTTATGTAATAATTCTTTATTAAATCAAAGGTATCTTTAGTATTTACAGTGTAGTAAAGAGTCCAGATACTCAGCATATCATGATAAGATCATTAGATTATGCTCAAAATTAAGTGACATATGTTCTTTTCTAATACGCCAGCTCCCTGCTGATATTATCACATATTAAAGGAGAGAAATGGAGAAATAGGTTTTTTTAAGTGAGCATATAGAGCAAATATTTGCAGGATTTTTTTTCCATCTCAGAATCAAACCTATCCCTGAGCCCAACCTAAAGTCCAACAATGATTTTGATAGCCTGTTTTACTTCATGCTCTGAGAGTCAATACTTGTTAATCTCACTTTTTTTTTAGGACCAGATTTTTCTCCACAAATATTGCTGAATGGTTTCACTGTAAAGCTATGGTTAGGGTTAGAAGAAAATGCTATCCTATGTGGCAGTTATTTTAACCTCTCTGCTCTGATGCGAGACACCACTGACTGTAGCCCCAGCTGTACTCTTGGAATTCTCTGTGCTTTGGAGTCATGTTAATATCCTAACCCTCTCCTTTTAAACAGATTTAGTTATAATCATGGTAGTTGTTATTTCAAAAACTTGGCTTCTGAGATAATTTATATTTTTAAAACAACAAACTATTTCATTATTATTTAATTATTTACAATAAACCTACAGCATGTGCATGTTCTGTAAAGTTGTTGAAGACTCTAGATTCTTACCCCAGCATTCTACTTGTCAAAGTATTAATCTTTGAGTGTTTGAGGGCTGAGGCTAGTTGAAAACTTGACCTTTCATAGTCTAGTGAGGGAAAAAATCTGATATGCAGAGATGAAAAAATTAACATCTGTTCTGACATGAGCAGTTCCAGGGCTTGTCAGAGCAGAGGGATCTGCATGTCTTCTAGAATTAGAAGGGGTTGCCATATTGAAAACCTAAAACAATTAATGCCCACAGTAGGGGGTAAATCAGAGAGGCACCCTTCACCTCAATTGAAGTGTGCTAAATGAGATTAACATTTCAGAGTACTGTTGGGGGATGAAATACTAGGGATGATGCATTATGTTAGGACATAAAAGAATATTCATTTCCCAATATATGTAGAGACACTGTGTGACTATTTCAATGAAAATGGCAATTCAATTTGATAGTGGAGATGTTTCTTTAAGTGAGGGCACACAATTCAGAATGTGGTAACAGAGAAATTTTAATACTTCAGGTAATATAATAGTGAAACATGTGTGTTGTTTACAATATCTAACAATATATTTTAAAGTACACTAACTAACAGACTGGATAGATGTCTCTGAGGGTAATGTGCACTCTGCAAGTACATGGAGCTGAGTTTGGATCTCTGTCACTCACAGGAAAGCTTGGTGCTTGGATGTGTGTCACTAATTCCAGTGTTGGAACGGGTGTGAAGAGAGGCAAATTGTGGAGGCTTGCTGGACGGCCAGTCTAGCCAAATGCTGAATTCCAGGTTCTTCAAGAGACCTTGCCTCATCAGTTAAGATGACAAGGGACAGGGGAAGACACTTGACACTGGCATCCATGCACACTCACACACGTGCACACAAATGCACACAAATGCGTGTGTGCACACACACACACACACACACACACACACACACACACACACACACTGGAGTACACTGAATCACATAGGGTACACCAATACTTTCAAATTCTGTAGACCCAAGTCTAGGATTAATGTACTACACCCAGAGCAAGAAAGTTAAGCATCATAGTCAGAAGCTTCTGAATGTCTGAGATAAAATAAATCTTTTTCACTTATGGAGTTAATAATCTCAGGCATTTTGTCACACTAACAGCTGCCTAGCATAAATGCCCAGAGAAATCAATTAAAAAAATGTGAGGAGAGCTCAGATTCTCTGGGTCCGAGAATTCTAGGAAGAGGAAATGACCCTAAAGCCTCAGAATGTGAGGTGGGTTCAGCCTGGTCACAAAACAGCAGGAATTCAGAGTGGCCAGAGCAGAAGGAACGAGGCACAGAAGAGACATAAAAAAAAACCGAGGTGGGATGGTCCTAGATCACTGAGAGCCCAGAGTGAGGGCTTTATTGGTAAGGAGCTCAAGTGAGCCCAGAGCCTGAGTGGCCTCTGAATGGAAGACTGACATCATAACTCTTCACAGGAATTCCATTGGCAATATATTTAGAGTGGTATACCTAGCAAGGAGCAAAATTGAAATTGTGGAAACTTGTTAGGAGATTTAATGTGATAACTTCAAATGTAAGCCTATAGATAAGCAAGGGATACCACGTTGGACAAAAATCATAGAGGACAGCGTATTTCCAAAGACTTTTCTGCATTTAGAAACCTTGAGTTTAATTCCTTATGCTTAGCTATTTCTACAGCTGTGCTGCTCTGTCTAAGCTAAAACTACTGTAACACAATGGCACAGACTGGCTAGCTTATGAAACAGACAATATATCCAAGTTCTGGGGATAGAAGTCTGACATGTGGTTGCCAACATGTTCCAGGGCTTTGGAGGAATGTCTCCCTGTGTGGAGACAGTGGACTTCCACTGTATCCTTACATGCCAGAAATAGGCACAGAGTTCTCTGGGAAATTCTTCATAGAAGCCCTAATCCCACTCAGAGGGACTCTGCTGTCATGACCCTTTACCTTTCCCAACTCTATCTCCTACCATCATCATGCTGGGATCTAGGGTCCCATCCATGTATCTTATGGGCACATTTTAAGTCCACTACCACCATTAGCAATCTTGGTATGAACTCACAGAAATAAATTCTGTGTGTTCAAGCTTTATTGATTTTGAAAATTCCAAACTACAATGGTAGATGAAATATCAGTTTGACATTTTTAGTATGAACCTGGAAAACAGAATGAAGTCTCTTGAAGTTCACAAATACAGAGAATTTTACTATTAGTGAAAACAGCACACATACATATACACACACGATATTACTGCATTGGCATATTTAGAGTGCCAGCTGATGGAGTCCCATGTCAGTCATACGCAAAGGATTTAGCTGTATCAGTACTCAAAGATATTTAAATTGTCATCTCTGCCTTTGATGAAAGTTATTATCTATGTCTTCCCTGTGGCTCATAGTCATGGCCTTGCCATGGCAAGAGGTTCATTTTATGTGATGTTCTCATCAACACAAGAGTCTGATTCAGATAGAAGAATATCCTAGTTATGAACAGATGTGTCAAAAATCTTGAGTGGCCAAGAAATGTCACCTGGTCTGTGCGGTTCTTATGAGCTGCTGCTGCTGTGTAGGCTGTGGAGCCAGGTATTCATTAGGTTGACCTTTCTGGGAAATGCTGGTTTCCTAAGAACCCCACAGAAGTGATGATCATCAACTGCCTAAATTCATTCAGCTGTAACTGAGTAAACGATATATGGATTCTTCCCACAAGATCACAAAACCAAACCAAAACAGCTAAAATTAAACAACTGCTGGCTGCATAAAACTAATAGTAGGTGAAATGCAGGAAACTACATTTAGCACTCCACCCCAGAGGATACCATGCTCAATCAGAGCACTGCCTGCAAGTTTTGTTCAAAGAATAAACAAAGACATGATGAATGTATAAACATCTGGTCTGATTGCTTTGGTGAAAGACCCACTTCAGTGTGCGCTTATTAAAACTGGGCATTGGAGATGTGTTTCGCTATAAGTGAAATCTGTAGAATTGCCTAGTTGTTACATGCATCATATTTTCCAAGGAGGAAACAAGACTGAGGCATACAGAGTAAATATCAAACACTTTAAGTTGTTCTTGTTGGAGATGAATGGGAGTTAGTAAAAGAAAATTTATACATAAACTCTGTATCTTTATACTTGATATTACAACAGCCATATATATGCATATGCAGTTCAGAGTTATGTCATTTCTCTATATTTTTCTGATGAATACTTTCAGATATTATAGAAATCTTTTTCAGATATTTTTGTGATGATAGAATTGAGACTGCTGCATAGGAATAACTGGAGGAGAGAACAAGGGAAATGGTACAGCCTTGAGGCTGTTGTGGACACTTAGGACAGAGCTGGTGATGACTGAACCAGAATAGTGGGGTGGAGAAGTAGGTGCCTTTGGGACTTATATTGGGAGCAGACACTAGGTGTCTATGCTTGAGAGGGAGAGGAAGAGAGAGAGAGAGAGAGAGAGAGAGAGAGAGAGAATATACCCTTGCTGGTTAAGGAAGAATGTGTAGAGCAATCAAAGATAAGACAGGAGGGAAAGCCAATTATAAATTCTGTTTTTTAACAGTAAGACAAAAGAATAGTTATGGCAAAAATACCCATTTTGTTTACAGTCTGAGCAAAAGTTCCAACTTAAAGTCGTTCTATGAATATTAGCATTCAAATTTAGCTTAATCCAAAAAGATTGGAAAGGAAAAAATATTTCAAATTTCAATGTCAGAACCATCTTTTATCTTTTTTGAACAGTTAAATTATTTTTCATAAAGGGACTTAGGATTATCATGCTTTAAGTGATCTCTGGAGTAGTTTAAAACTTGTGGTTATCATTATCCTTCATAATGAATGAATAGGATATGTTAGTGAATGTACTCTTTCGTTGACAAAATGAGTGATCTTCCATATCTTGGTTATTGTCTTTTAATTTCAAGGAGTCCAGAAAGGAAAATTACAGCTAAGAGTTTTCAGCAGATTGGGAAGGAATGAAGTTTGTCTTTTAAATCATAGCAAAAATGACTTGAATCTTGGGAAGTTTGGCAGTTTATAGCAAGTGAAATAAATCCAACTGAGTGTGTTACAATGGATGGGTAGGCCTAGGAACAGGCAGAAACTATGAGAACAATTAAGACAAAGCACTTGATTTAGTTAGAGTTAATATGTAGTCTTATGTTTTAAAGTAGTTAATAAAACATATTCTGTCTTACAAATTAGGTTTTTCTCTATCATTCCATTCAATATTATTTCCTGGAGATAAAATTTGGTCATCTCTAGTCTATCTCCCTCCTTCTCTGTGTCCTCTCTGGGTTTCTAGTTTCTGTCTCTGTCCCTGGTTATCTATCTATCATCTGTCTATCTATCTATCTATCTATCTACTTATCTACTAAGGATCAAATACAGTGCTTCAAACATTTTAAGCAAGTATCATACCACTTATATATATTACATCTCATTTTTTAAATTTTATTTTTAATCCCAAGAAACAATAGAGCTTACTAAATTTCCTGTGTTGGTTTTGCAATCTTCTTGCCTTAGCCTCCTGAGAGCTGGGATTACATGTCTGCACCAGCAGGCCGGGCACTTCCACTCTTTATTATCCTGTGTCCATCTCTCACTACATGCCATTCTTTTGTTGCAGTGGTATCTAGAAAAAAGGGACAAAGCAGGACTTTAAACAAACCCGGTTTACAGGATGCCTTCAGCTGGAGTAAAACATGGGCATTTTAAGCTTTAGTTTACTCAGTGATAAAAGGCGATGTAGTACTGGTAAGATTACTTGGAGGGTAAATGTGACATGATGTAGAAAACATGTACACCAGGCACGCTAATCACTAGGTGCTCCTGTATTATTTTAATAAATAAAAACGCATTTTCTTGGTTCATTAATAAAAATTCTGTCTGATTATTTCTTGCCACCCCCTACCAAGCTGCAAATCCTTGAAACTAAATATTTTACTTATGCTTTCAATTTCATAACACAGAAGAATCTCAACCAACACAAAACAAAATTAAAAACCAACAGTGACTTTTGAGGAGCCATCATTAACTGCAAAGGCGCATACTTGCATGACAGTCTAACACAGGGCCTCTAATCACTGGAGTAGATAGTTTTATTTTTCTTTTTTAAGGAACATAAAAATATTTCACTAACCATATCATTTCTATATTGATTATATGTTAAATGACAATATTTTTGTTTTATTTAGTGAAAATAATTTTTTCATACAATATGTTCTGATCAGTTTCCCCTCCCTCATCTTCTCTGAGATTCCCCCCACTTCCTCACCCATCCAATTTAATGCCTCCTCTCTCTCTCTCTCTCTCTCTCTCTCTCTCTCTCTCTCTCTCTCAAACAGGCAAAAAAAGAAAAAGAAAATAGCAAAAAAAGCAGAATTTAAAAAGACAAATAAAAAGCATGAGAAATACACACAAACACACACTTGCACAAACAAAACCCATATAAATACAAAATTGGAAACCATAGTATACCAGCAAAAGACCAGTAAAGTTAAGAAAAATAAAGCCCAACAAAGCAATAGAAAACTAAAAAAAAAAAAAATCTCCTAAAACTACCATTGAGTTCATGTTGTTTGGACATCTACTGCTAGGCATTGGACCTGTCCTTAAATGTGGTTTGTATTCCCAGTGAGAACCTGTTGAAGAAAACTAATTTTTTCCTTTGCAAGTGGTTGTCATTTGAGGACAGCATCTTGGTTAGGGATGGGAACTCATATCTACTGCTCTTTTTCAGTGCTGGGACTCCATCTTGCTTAGGTCTGGGAAGTCCCTATGCATTGCTGCCACAGTCCCTTTGAGTTCATCTGTGCATCAGTTCTGTTGTGTCTGGAGGACGCTGGTGTCATCCATCTGGCTCTTACGATCTTTCTGCCTCCATCGCCACATAGTCCCCTGAGCCCTGAGAGGAGGAGTTTGGTGATAACATCCCATTTCTGATTGTGTGTTCCCGAAGTCTCTCACTCTCTTCACATTGCCGTAATTGTGGGTCTCTGTATTTGTCCCCATCTACTGTAGGAGAAATCTTCTCTGATGATGACTGGGCAAGAGACTGATTTACAGGTATAGTACAATTAGAAGACTATATACATATATATATATATATATACATACATATATATGTATATCCAAATTAGAAGACATATTGCTATATTCCTTTATCAGAACAATAGTAGTTGGTTTTCCCCTGCGTCTCTGGCCTATTCAGTATCAGGTTATTGGTCACCTGATCATGGTTTTCATCTCATGTAGCCAGCCTTAAATCCAATCAGAGAGTTATTGGTTACTCCTACAACATTCATGCCACTATTGTGCCGACGTATCATTCAGGCAGGGCACCATTATAGATCCCAGTGCTTGTGATTTGGTTTGTGTTTACCCTTCTTCTCTGGTAGCATGCAGAATACCTTCCAGTACCATGAACACTAGACAGTAGAGGTGAAGGCTCAAATAATGAAAATAATCTGCCATTTTGTGGCTTTCACTTTGCCTTTATTGTACATTACTGTTCAGGAATTTTTAGCATTAGCACCATTCATAAGATACTAGTTTTCAAATGTGTTAATTGGGGATTTGATCTTTTTTGATTAATAATCGACATTAGTTAGTCTGGGCGACTAAGTACATGATGGACAGTTGTGCAGAGTGAGAGACAAAAATGATAGAAGACAAATGACCAGTAAGGACACAGCTATGTTTGTGGTAGACTTTTTGAGTCCCTACCATTTTGCAGTTTCTCTGTCATTGTGACTCAGGTGTAGAGTGCTTACTCAGTATGTGAAAGGCCCTGGATTCCCTAGTATCATCAAAAACAAAAAGTACCAACATAGCCAGGGGCGGTGGTGGCACACGCCTTTAATCCCAGCACTCAGGAGGCAGAGGCAGGTGGATCTCTGTGAGTTCGAGGCCAGCCTGGTCTACAGAGTGAGATCCAGGGCAGGCACCAAAACTACACAGAGAAACCCTGTCTCGAAAAACCAAAAAATAAAAATAAAATTAAAAAAAGTACCAACATAACCTATATACCCTTAACAAAATTCAAAATTTGTGGGAGGAGCTCTAAGTCTAAGGCCTCAACCCTCCTTGAGTTGTCCCAGGAAGTTAAATGTTGCTATGGAGAGAGAGTCATGTTCCTTAGTGGTGTAACCCCTGGCTAGCTGCTCTTGCTCACATAAATAATGCTCTACCTGTGCTCATATAGACAACCATAATTAAATGAAGAGGAAAAAGAGATATGGAAGTAGGAGGGGGTCTTGGGAAGAAGAAAGAGGGTTAATGGGGTGGGGAGAGGAAAGGATGAAGGGCCGCATGCCATCAAAGTATATTATGTATCAAACCGTAAGATAATACCTCCTCTACTGAAGTGTTATCTAAACATTTTAATGGTGCATTTCTGCATCTGGAACTACCTCAATTCTGTAAGACCTGTTAACGACATCATGCCTTACACCTGCATCTTATTAATTTCTCTTTCATGTTTTTGAAATAAAACTATCCCATTAGTGGATGTCAAAGATTTTTCTCTAAACTCACCTGACCTTTTACTGGTATACATAAGGCTTGCATTTGAAACATTTTGTTAAAGGAACAGTTATTTGTGCTTGTCCTGTGTTATGAATGGTCTTACTCTCACGAAGTTAATTTTCATTCATTCAGAAGAGTATGTGTGTGATATTGAGTTAGACACTGATGGAGGTTGCATAAAATTAAACCCCCCTTCCTCACTTCAGTGGTTCTGAGGCATTCCACTGAAATCCACCACTGCTTGTTCTATAATAGTCCTTCATTTAATGGCTGAGTGCCTACAGACAGGCTAAATGTTTATCATTCAAATAAATGCAGAATCAGAACATTTATTGTATGTATTGCTGTATTTATGAGGCAGCCAAAGACCATGCAAGGATTTTTCTAATCGAATTTGCTTATTTATAATTCAGATTTCCATTCACTTATTTAAGTAGTCCTGTAGTGTAATTAGATGCACAGAGAGGCCTGCTTTCTGTTTACGTATTTTATAGTTTTCACCTTAACATGGTTGTTTCAAGTATCACTGTTGAAATAGGATGCCTTTTCTAGAAAAGAGTTCTTTGGGTTATTTTTTTTATTGTTATTTTTGTTTAGGTTGGCTTCTGTTTTCCAGCTTCATTGAAAGCATACATTGCTGACTTTCAGTGTTTCCTTTTTTCATAAATAAGTATTTAAAGTAATAAATTTCCCTCTGAAGACTATATTAACTGCATTTTTATGTCTAACATTTCAAATTTCCTTTTTTATTTCTTCATAGACCCTCATGAATTTTTATTCCTAAAGTATTTCCATATGTTCAAAAATATATACTTCATGATTTAATTACCAAAATATTTGACTTATTTCATAGCCAACATATAGGATATCCTATTGGATGGCCCCACATATACTTGAAAAGGATTTATATATTCTGTGGTGGGTGATTTTAAAATTCTTTAAGTACTGACTAAATTTATTTGTTTAATCTTGTTGCTAGTTTTACTAGTTGAAAACAAATACCAAAGAAATATTAGTATATTCACATGTGGTTCAAGAATTCCCCCTTCTAATTCTGGCATTTTTACTTTATTTTTCTTACAAAGACAGAGACATTTGATCTATTTTGTCTTTAAGATGAAATGCCTATTTATTCATTATCCCCTGACCCTATTTATTCTGAATTACATGGTGAGTCCGAATGCTAAACAGCAGCACCATATTAGTGTTGTTCACTGTAGTTTCCCTCCTTCTCTGTCTTTTAACCTACCTACATCTTTAGATCTAAGACGCGTCCCATGGACATCACCACGTAGTTGATTCTATTTTTAAAGCGCAATCTGCATATCTTCCTTTTTCTTGTAATATTGAGTACACTTAAACTTGACAACTGGTATACCTGTAGTGGACTTAAGTCCACACTTTTGCTCGTTTTCTACGTCCCAATATTCTGTCTTACTGGCCCCCTTTCTTCTTTCCATATTTACCACTAACATTTTGGGTGTTCCATTTTATATGTCCCATTTTGATTCTCACCTATTGCTCCTTTTTAGTGGTTGGTTAATAACTTACTGCATGCATTCATAATGTATTAAACTCCATGGTGAATGTATGACTTAACTATGAAATCACTTTATGCATACATGACTTCACTTTCCCCCCTCTATGCCCTTTCCATAGTAATGATCACATGTTTTATTCTGGGGTGCATTATTAGACTCATAGTACATTTTTTTGCTTTATATATGTTGTTGTTTTTTAAGACAAATTAATAGGGAAGTTATATTTTTAAACATTCACCCATATCTTTATTATTTCATGCATTCTTGTTCTTATTCTTCCTGGTAGATCTGATTTTTATCTATCCAGTATCAATTTTCCTATTTGCCTGAATCACATTCTCTCAGATTTCTAAGGTCTATTTTTACTTGGATTTAATTTTAGAAAAACATTTGCTTTACACTGACTATGACTTAGCAGTCAGCCTGATAACTTGTTTCCACTTTCATTGAAGGGATTGGCTTTAGATCTTCTGCTTTTCTTTGTCTTTGATGAGAACACAGCCATCTTTTTTGTCTTTGTTCCTTTTCAGTCTGTGTGAGTGTGTGCATATCATGGAGCAAAGTGCAAGTCAGAGAACTACTTGCAGAAGGTTTTGTTCTCTCCATGTTCCACAATGTGGGTTCCCAGGATCAAACTCAATCCTCAGGCTTGGCTGCAGTTACCTTCAGTCACTGAACCATATTGCCAGCCCTATATATATTTTGAATCTGGGAAACCCACTTTTTGCCTATTTTCTATGTCATAAGCATTCATTCACAAAATGTATTAAATTTCTTGTATGAGTTAGTCATACATACAATACATACATACATACAATACATAAATACATACAATACCAACATGATTAAAGTAGCATTACTGCTTTCAACTTTATGGGTTGTTCAAAAACCTTTGGGTTTTAGGAAGGTAGTAGACACTGGGTGGGTTTTTTTTTTATGTTAAAGCCTTAGAGAATGAAAATGATATGCCCTGCCTCTCCAAAGTCTTAGAAAGACAAAGGTTGGAGCTTTTTTCTAGACACACAAAAGATTTAATTCAAATGTTTCCAGTGTGCTACCGGTTTGTGACCTTTTGCCCAAAGATTATATTAAAAACTAGATTCACTGTAACATTGTGTGATTGAGGTGTGAATGACCAAGGAAGTCCTGGGCTCAGACTAAGGAAAAAGGGAAAGACTTGCATCATGCTCAATATCAATACAAAATGATGAGTGTCTGGCTTTCATTATTTATTTATTTATTTTGTTTTTTTCGAGACAGGGTTTCTCTGTGTAGTTTTGGTGCCTGTCCTGGATCTTACTCTGTAGACCAGGTTGGCCTTGAACTCACAGAGATCCGCCTGCCTCTGCTTCCCGAGTGCTGGGATTAAAGGCATGCGCCGTCGCTGCCTGGCTGTCTGGCTATTCTTAATAGTATTCACAGATGCCTTTGTTCTTTTCATGACATGTTAAAGTGCGGATTTTGGTAATTTACTTAAATTAACTGATTAACAGTTCCTGTGTCCCTTCTTTTTTAAAGAACCTGGTATATAACTCCTGATTTCTCAAAACTAGTGCAAATTTTATTCTGCAGAATCCCTCCCTGTTCTTTGTATCATATGTTGTTAGGCTGGAAAGCTTTATACTGACTTCAGACATTTTCCTCTTGGCATTCTTGTTTTCCATCGTAGGTAATGAACTCTCTTACACTGTAAAAATGTCCAGTCTCCAAGGAAGCCAAGCCACATCACTATAAATGGTGAAAAATTATATTTTTCTTTCTTGCCATTGCACTATATCAAAAGAAATGGAGTATGTATATCTTTTGGGTTGCCTCCAAGGCCTAGAATTTTCTTCTAAAAATACTTCAATAACATGACACCTATGAATCACCAGGGAAAAGGTCAGTTGAAAAGTTCTTAGGGTCCAGGGATCTACAGTTATGAATATGGCAAAAATAATTATCATCAGATAGTGAATAGAAACAGCTCTTAAAGTGTGCATAGGTTACATGTGGCCTTGCTTTGTAGTATTTGAAAGCTTTTGATTCATGAGGAATATTTTGAGTGTAACTAGACTGACATGTAGGACTTACTAATAACCTATCATTGCTCTGGGGCTATGTAATTATCCTTGTTTTTCAGTTCAGAAAGTGAAAACTTAAGTTGGTGATGAACAGGTGCAACTAAGAACAATTCTCCTTAATTAAGAGAGTAGTTTTAGATAACGATTCCCTGGTCATTTGCATGATTGGTGAAATTTCAGCATTAATTTCTTGGTCTTCAAAAGAGGTCTTCAAATTTAACTTATTAAATTAAACAATTTGAAAATGTAGCAGCATGAGAAAGATTTGTATGCTTTATTTATGTATAGAGACCTTAGAAGTTTGCAGGGAAACTATGACTCTATACTACATTTCTACTCTCTACTACAACTGCATCGAAATCAATTTTTTTGAGCAGAGAAAGAATACAACTGATTCATGTCACATTTCAGAAGGACATTGAGTTCTTTATAAGTTTTTCTTTTGTGACTAGAAATTATTTCTTGCCACAATACTGTAAAGGTATGTAAAATAATAGACTTTTGTTTTTTAAGACAGGATCTTGCTACTTATGCAGATGGGCTTCCAACTTGCTATGCTGCCCAGGCTGACCTCGTTCCTGTCATCATCCTGCTGTGTGGGCAATTGGTTTCAAATTTTTAATACAGCATTAGTAAGACCTATGTGAAATGCTTAGGACTGAAGTGTTTTAGATTGTGGATTTCTTTCAGACTCTGCAATATTCATTTCATTATAATGAGATACCTTGAGGCTAAGAACTCAATCTTCCTTTTTTACGTATACTTTATATGCATAGATTTGTAGATATTGATTTTTAAACAACAATTTGAGAGTACCAAAATTTTGACTGTAGCTCACCACATAGATCAGGTGTGGAATTTTCCATTTATTGCAGCATCTTAACAATTTTGAAACATTTTGGATTTTAAACTTCTCTGGATCAGGAATTTTTAAATCTGTCTAAGGAAAAATATCTGAGATTTCAAAACCCAGAGGGAGGTGCATGGAATATTTTATTGCACAGTATTCCAACTAGCATGTCAATTGTGGTTGAATTTAGATAATATGTATACAATTTTACAAAAATCATCAATTATGCATATTTTGACTCAATATTATGATGTAAATATCTTCTTTCAATGGCAACATATGGATTTTTCCCCAATTAAAAACAAATGGAAAAATCAAATACCTTGCTGATGGAACAAATTGATTCTAAGTATAAGTCTACCTTTCTATTTGATAAGAAATTACTGAAAAATAATTAATCATGGAAAGGAAAACAGCATTATAATGATGTAGTAATGAGTTTATTTGGTAATATTATAGCAAAAAGGCATTGTCCAGATTTTCATTAAATGTATAGTTAACTGACTTGAGTTCTCTTTTAATTTAAGAGTTTTGAAATGTTCCGTCTCCTTGGTACTTACTTAAATTAAATCTAGGAAAATTAATATCTGAAATCTATCTCAGTGTAGAGTGAACATCAAAGGAATTTATTCAAATCATTCATTTGAAAAGTAAGGTCTATGTATCAGTTTTGGAATTCTCTGTGGTTGGGATGACAGAATTAATCTAGAAACAAGAATAGGACCTGGAGACTTGACTGTCTTGAGTATAACCAATATTTCATCTCAAGTTCTGTGACCTATTGATTTACAGACTCATTGTCATAAAGAATTTATAAAAATATTCCTGTCATTTTTTTCTCTTTCTATTTTTTTTAGAATTAACATTCCTGCATATTCTTTCTGTGCTGTGAGGTAGCAGAGGTCTGAGACTGTTGAGTCTATCCTAAGACTACTCAAAAGTGCCCTACAGCATAGAGCATCACGAGTACTGCTTATAGAAGGGGAACTCTGGAGAAGTGATTTATACAGAGTCAACACACGCTGAAGAAGTGGAAGGATTTACTTTCTCTTCTTGCAGTGAATTTTGGGTATTACTACTCTATGACTCTTAGGAAAGGGATTCTCATCATCATGGTAGTTCCTCTCTCTTTGCCTTCTCTTCAGTCCCCTCCGTTTTCCTGTTTGTATTCTATTATTTGTGAAGTTAAAACACTTTCCTCCAAATAGTCTCAGGTTGAATGACATTCAATTAGTATTATCTCACATCTACTGAAACAACAAAATATTCCCAGTAAAGGCAGTTTCCTTCCAAACTTTGACCAAGCAATTATAGGGATAGAGGTTTTTTTTTGTTTGTTTGTTTGTTTTTTTTTGAGGGGGAATGTTGTTGTTGTTGTTGTTTTCTATTTCTACTTTCTTTTTCTTACTGCATCTCAATGAAAGTGTCATATTAAACCTCATGACAGTTTTATAGCTTCATTTCTCAGCTGTCATGTTTTCAATAATCAATTGGTTTACAAATGTTCCATGCACATAGCTTTCTGTCTCTAGAGACTGGGGAATGAAAACTAATGATAATTTAAATGCACAAGTTATTTTAACCCCTTGTAAAGGTGAATGGCAATAAGTCATTGTTTTGAGACTGTGATGTGTTGCCATAAATTGTACTGCTGTATTGTTGAGCATTCTAGAAGCTACTGATTATCCAAAGACAATTGAATTCACTTGATGTTATTACCTGACTGTTTTCTAGTTGATTTTAAGGAATTCTTCAGTGTTTGGAATAGTATTCTGTGTTTTCTACAGGCCAATAAATAGCCTCAATTAGAATAATTGTTTTCTTGGCTTCATGAAAATGGGTAGGAGTAATGTATACTGTTAAGTCTTTTTCTTTTCAAGATTTAAACACAAGCTGTAAATTTTATATGCATTTATTAACTAGCTTCATGATGATTCAATGTTGGCCACAGCTGGGTTGTCATAGAACTGTGTGCGTATATGACAGTATATTGCTTGAATACTGCATATTCTGAGCATTCTGCTAAATTTCTGATGAATGTGCCATATTAATAATGTATTATAGAAGGCATTAGTAAAATCTCATGCAGCAGAACTGAGGAAAATTGCATTGAGAACTGAAGCACAAAAGACAAATTACCAGAAATTATAGGAGTTCTTGTAGCATGACATGGTCAGTTCTAGAATTAGTGAGATGAACTAGGTTAACTTCCAGCAGTAGTGGTAGATATCAGAGCCAATTCCATCAATGATGTTTGTGTTCCTCTAAAAGAGTCAAATGGTGCAGATACTTGTTTCTATATTTGATGTTTGGGTGGCACATGAAACACAGTGATCTTGGAGGAAGGTTTGCAATAGAAGCATTGCAGTGACCCAGGGACAGAGTCAAATTGATCAGCTTTATCCAATTTTTCTGGCTTCATAGTGCAAGCTTGATGACATTGCATAGGGGATGTCTTCATCACACTGGGAAGCTCCTCAAATGATGACACATGGTTTATTGGATTTTGAACTTTCAGAGAAGCAGTTATCTCCAAATTTGAAGACTCCCTTTCTTATTCTGTAAATTATATATTTGAACTAAAGTCATCTGTAATTACTACCTCTCCTGCACTTTTCTCTGGCAACTGATACTGAAAGCATGGTTTTATTCTGCGATAAATGGGGCTCCTTTGTACGACTAGTAATTATTTATGTGCTTAAGAAAGATATAAATCAGGTTGTTATTTGCTTGTCTTGGGTCTTGCTAGAAAGTTGTTATTTAGCAAACATATTTGTATTAGAAATACTTTGCTCAAGAAACAAACTAAGGAGTGGAGAGATGGCTCAGCTGTTAAGAGCACTGGCTGCTCTTCCAGTAGACGAGGATTTGATTCCAAGCAATGATATGGAGGCTCACAATCACCTGTAACTTCAGTTCCAGTAGATCTAGCCTCTCTATAGACAGCAGGCACTCATATGTACACATACATATATGCAGGCAAAATACTGAAACTCATAACATGACTAAAACAATTAAAGAAATAAAGAAGTGAGTGTTGTATGTGAATTCTTGCATTTACAGTACTTGGATGTCATATTGCTCCCTGGGAAACTTAACAGCGAAGGAGAGAACTGAGTCTAAATCATGCTCCTGAAGACAGAATTTAGTGTCTAATGAGAATATGTTAAGACATGGTCAAAATTCATTTTGAGACAGGGCTAAAGTTAAACTTCCTTCAAGGTAACCAATCCTAAGGCTTTTTGACATCATTAGTTAAAACTCTTCAAGAAGGCTCTTCAGCCAGGGAATGATTACTGATCCTGACTTTGGTGCAGAAATTGTTGACCATGTTGCTAGCCCAAGTGCAGGTAGAGGAATATAACCCATGAATATCCATGTTCTGTGTGTCCATCTAGCTAACATATAGGCCATGTTAAGGAAGCGATGTTAGAGGTGAAGTATCAGCCCATTTTCTTGTGAATTAGCTTTTACCTAAGTTGAATTTTCACAACTGATCTGGTGGTTCTCATGTTCTGTAAGGGATAAGAATCATGTTGGTACCTTGTTAAACTTTAGATCCTTGGGTCACTCACTAGGAGTTCTGACACAGTAGGGTAACAACCAGCATTTTTCTCAGGTGTCCTAATGATGATGATTCTAGTGTTTCATTGCTTAAACAGGAATGTTAATGAGTGTCCACAGAAGCCAAGCAATTCACTCGAGTCACTGAGAAAATGCTGTTGTGGAAAAATCACTATACTGGTGGATTTTTTTTAAGTTAGGCATTCAAACACCTCTTTGTGTATGTGTATGAACAAGAGGAATAAAAGCCATAGAGTAAGAACCCTGGATTAAAATATTAGAGCTATGGTATCTAAGTTATATTTGCTACTGATTGCTATGGTAGGTTACTGTTACTCTAAAAAAGTTCTTGAGACCATTAGCCTCAAAAGAGGGAAAATTTATATGTCTCATAGTTTTAAGGTTACAATCATAGACAATTGGTGTCATTAGTTTTGGTCCTATGGTGAAATAATGAGTGTGTCATGGCTAGTAGTATGGTAAAGTGGAGTTGGCTGAACTCAAGAGAAATGGAGGTTGTGTATCGTTGGGAGGGAGGGAGGGAGGGAGGGAAGAAATGGGGGGCAGAGAGAGTGAACACCAGGGTCCTCATATATCATTCAAGGACACTCACACCAACTATCACCGCCTCTTAGAATCTCCACCACCTCCCAATAGTACCTTAGGGCGGGAGCCATACGTCTAACACTCATGACCCTTACCCCAAAGAGGGCTGTTAGAAAGACATTCAATAGCACATCATTTATTCATACTTGGAATGAGATCTATCCAGAAATATTTTTTTGCCTCCAAAACTTATATGTATTTGTGAACTGTATTTTAATTGTGAGAAATTCATACGTGAATACTGACTGTACTTACATTGTTCTACCTCTCCCTCTTCCAACTAATCAACTTCCTCTACAATTCATGACCTCTTTTTAATTATTATTTGTAGCATGAGTCTTAAAGAGTCTTAATAAAATCAAACCTGAGCCAGGTATTGGGGTGAAATGCTGGAAGGTCAGAGACACAGAATAAGCCACAGCTATCTCACCTCGCTGGATCCTCAGCTGGTCTTGCTTCCTCAGACTGGAAGCCTCTATGTCCTCATATCCGAATGACTCTCAGCTGAACTGCTGCTAGAAGCCTGAATGCTTAACCAGGCCAAATGCTTCTCCAGGCCAAATGCCTCTCCAGGGCAAATGCCTCTCCAGGGCAAATGCCCCTAGTTTCTAGTCCTCACGCCTTATATACCTTTCTGCTTTCTACCACCACTCCCTGGGATTGAAGGCTTGCTTTCTGGAATTAAAGGCGTTGGTCACCATGCTTGGGTGTATCCTTGAACACATGGATTTCTGCCTCTGGAATGCTAGGATTAAAGGCGTGTGCTCCCACTGCCTAACCTTTAATATTGTGGCTGTCCTGTTCTCTGACCCCAGATAAGTTTATTAGCGTACACAATATTTTGGGCAATACAATACCACCACAATTATTAGTGTGTGTGTGTGTGTGTGTGTGTGTGTGTGTGTGTGTGTCCTAGCTCACTCATTTAGTGCTGCTTAAATGTATATGTGTTTATTTAGTGTTGCTCATTCCCTGTAGCCCTTCATCTATGGTTGTCGTCTTGTGAGATTTTACCCATCCACTTTGGCATGTCAACTGGTGATGTCATGCAGGGCTTCTTTAGGCAACCATGTTGTTTGTTTTTGTAAGTTGATTTTGCATTCTGCCACTTTGCTGAAATTTTGATCATTTCTGGAAGGCCTCTGGTAGAGTTTCTGGGACCTCTTATGCAAAATTGTCTGCAAGTCAGGATAATTTGACTTCTCCTTTTCCTATTTGTATTCCTTAATTTCCTTCCCCTCCACTCCTGAAGTGTGATAGTCAGTGGCTCAGAGCGTCCCTCCCCCATGTTGAGGAATGCTTTGTTCTCAGTCTGTTGTGTGGGTAGACAACTTTATGCATCAGGCTTTATGGTATTTCAGAGGCAGACATGACAGAAAGTGTTCATAGTTCATACTGAGATTAGACATAGATCACTTTGCCAGACATCAAAAGTCTCATCACTTTTCGTTATCATAGCTGTCCCTTGGTAATTGAGATATAGGACCCTCCAATACAGATTCCAGGAGGATATTTCTTAAAATATCTGAAGAACCCTTGTGATAATGTTGGTGAGAGCAAAGTTTTAATTTGTTGAAGTTAAGCAAGTCCTGTTAATGTCAGAAAGTAAGTTGGATTCTTGTCCATTGGGAAGACAGATGTGTTTGTTGTATCTCTGTTACATATAGTAGTGTTAAAATATATACATGCAAAAATGGTCAAGTCATTACTGGGTGAAATAAAACAGGACAATAGAAACTTATACTGCAAAAATAGTATCAGTTGTTTAAAAATGGTGTAGTGCAAACATTTAATTATTGGTCCCCAAGAGAATGAGAAGGTCCAAATTTGTAAGGTTTTCAAATTTCCCTGGCCACAGCCATCTGCACTATGGCTGATGTCAAGCTATCAACTAGTCCTCTCTGGGAATAGTGTTGACAGTAGTTGTGCACACAGTGGATTCCTGGAATCAGAGCCAGCAGTCCATGAGTTGCACTTCTATTAATGTCAGTTGGTTGGTTTACAGGTGGATAAGCGCATGAATAAGAAGAAAGAAAGGATACCCAAGTTTTTACTACTCATACTTTATATGAGCACAAACAAAGTTGCAGGCTTGGATTTTTTCCCAACTCCCACACAGTTCTTTAAACAGCTTCCCATCTTTCATCACTGCAGAAGGAACTCCTACTCCAAAGGAGCAAGCAGCACACTAAAAGGAGCTAAAAGCTGATTGCTACTGGGAAAATAATGAGTGCACAGCAACTGAGTGCTGTCTGCATTGTAGTGTCTGATCTTGTGATTGCATGTGCAGTTCTTCTGGGATGGTGTTACACACCATTATCATAAGCGTCTGTAACCCCACTGCTACATTATCTGTTGCAGGCCATCATGGTCCACTAGACTCTGTCTTTTTTTGAGTGCAATCCATATTTTTTCTTTCACTCTAAGCCTTTGCAGACTGGTTAACACCTGCTATCTTTGGCGAGTTCTTTGCCTCCCTAGGGGACATCTAAGGAAGGGACTTCCTAGCTCCCAAGCTCTCTCTGTAATCAAGCCTGGACTTTGTAGCTTCTGCTCTTTGGTTAACTGTGCCCTCTGCTTCATCCTGCTGCCCTCATTTCTTCACAGAAGGTCTTTCTGGAAGCATAGAACCAGAACAACAGATAGACTGCTTGCAAATATCCCTTTCTGAGACAATGTTTAATGCACAGGTTTTAAAAAGGTGCAGAGTAACATTAATTAATTTGCATTATTCATAACAATAAATGTCACATCATTCAGTGGCCTGTAGTTGAAGGCACTTTTAAACTAGATGGGCCCTGCATTGCTGGACTTGTTAGCAATCTTTTTACCACTCTGCAGCAAAAATCCTGACCTGGCTCTGATTCAGGTTGCAGAACTCCAAGACAGAGTGCAAGTGATTTTGAGAAGAAACTCTATACCACAGATGCCAGGTCATCTTCCAGACTGGTCTGAAAAATTGGTAGAGATTGTTGACTGTTTTTTTTTTTTCTTCTTACTTTTATTTCATTTTCTTTATTGTTGAAAATAGATTCCTCTCTCATATAATACATCCCAATCACAGTTTCCCCTCCTTCTACTTCTCCCAGTTACCCCCTACCTTCCCTGTCCCCCAGATACACTCCCCCTCCATTTCCCTTTCAGAAAAGAGCAGGCCTCCAAGAGACAACAGCCAAACAGGACAAAACAAGATACAATAAGACAAGGCAAAAGCCCTCAAATTGATGCTGGGTATGGCAACCCAGTAGGAGGAAAAGTGTCCCAAGAGCAGGTAAAAGAATCAGAAATACACCTGATCTTACTGTTGAGAGTCCCACAGAAACACCAAGCTAACAGCATAACATATACACAAAGGACCTGGTGCACACCTTCTAGTAACAATGTAGAGATGCATTTTTTTTTTTTTGTTTCCAGACAGCTACCAAAATGCTTTACTATCACCTTTTTGAATTGAACTTACTGGCTGGAATCCTCAGTGTGTCATATGAGAATCCCTAGAACAGGCAATTCCCATAGGACAGCTACATCTGGAATAACAAAATTGTAGCCATGGAACCAACAAACACATTGACTTAGGTGAGACAGGAAGCCGATGGGTGGGTGTGCGCAGCATCTGGACAATATAACAAAGTTCTTTAAGAAACTCTGATATTTTTTTTCCTTTTTTGTTACATGATTAAGTAACTGCATCCAAATGTATGACTCTCCTAGATCAGGTTGGTAAAAATCATACCCTAGAACAGCCATCATTATTGCTGTGCTTGGTTGCCCTAGTTTCTGAATGAAGTTCCTAATTTAATTATATCTCAGCAGCCCTCAGATGGATATAGAATGCCCTTCTTATTAATATGATCCCACTGTCTATTTGGGAGGGTGTTTCTTTAGCTGTTAGTAAAATGGGACAAGGAGAGTTTCAATAATATTCTTAAATAATAGAAAATTAGGATGGATTATTATAGTCACATTGTGATCATCACAATTACACATCAAAGGTATACATGATTACAGAGTGCTGGCACTAATATGTCACTAAGCAAGATAATTTCTCTCAATCTATCCGTATATATGTATAGGTACATATGTATCTATACATATATACGGATAGATACATGTCATGTAACAAAGGTTACAGTTTTAATAAAAACCATTGTCAACAAATAAGTGAAATTTGTTAAAAGGGACAAATTTATTAAATTCTTTTGTCTGATGGATTTAGCAGGCATATTTGTAACTTGTATCTTTCAATCTTTCATTATGTGGTTAAACCAAAGTAAGACCATGGCACAGCAGTCAGCCATGTTGGATTTGACTCCAAACCAGGTTAAGCCTCGGTGGGTTAGAGGACATCCACTGAAATGGGGATGGTCTGTGTTAGCATTTTCCCCACAGTCTTCTGAATATCCCTTACATGAGCCAGCCAACAATGCAGAAGAAAAGGAAGACCCTGGGAACGTGGTCTAAAGGTCCCAGCAGTAGGATGCTGGCAGCTGGTACATGCCCAACCACATTCTGGAGGTCTGAGAGTTCCATCCCAGGATCAATCCCAGCTTGTCTTCATGTGTACTGACAGATGGCAACCTCATGGAAAGATTTGTTTTATGGCCTAGATTTTAGAGTCATCTAGAACAGCTGCCCTTGTGGAAAATGAGACCATTACAATACTGTCACACTCTGTGCCTGCTTTCTGTTGGCTTTTGTTTATTTGTTACCTACAGTGTATTAGTGCCTTCATTTTACATTTTGATTATGTCACAAATTCATATATAAGATTATTGAGCAAAAATAATCAGGTAAATGATTAGAATGAGTTAATTGAGACCTCGGGTGAGATTTTCAAAGGTTATGCTCAGGAGACAGAAAGATGAGAGTATCAGAGGGAAGAAAAGGATGTGAACAAATCATGTCTAGTGGGTCCCAAAATATGAACAGTTGAAAAACAAATTATTAAATGAATAAAACATTTTATTCAGTTATTTAATCTCAAACACAAACCCTAAACACATAAACCTCAAATTTATTACTTCATTCCTTATTTTTAGGCAAGACAGTTTTCAAAATGGGAAAAATAAACATATTAAGATGAAAACAGCATAAGTGATGATAATCAAAATAGGAACATTAAGAAAGAATAAAATATGTTAAATTAATAACTACTTAATTAAGATTAGTTCAAGTACACTGCCAATGAATGAAATTCCAACAAACCATAAAAAAAAAAAAGTGATTACAGGTAACATCTAATGTCCACCACCAGTATAACTAGGAGAGAAGACATTTTAAAAGGAAATACATAAGCATTCAAAAATGTCTTTTTTCTCTTCTTTTCTCTGTTCTTTCTCTCTCTTTCTCTGATTTCATTAAACAGATTTTTCTTCAATAAAAAATTCATCATTTGGAAAAATGCATGATATTGCATTGGAAGTCAATATGGTAAACTTTGGAATTTAATATGTAATCTCACTAAGTTCTATGGGTGACTTGGAACTCACTATGTCATCTAGACTGACCTAGAACTTACAATGATTCTTGCCTCTGCTCCCCATGCGTGTGCCATCATGCCTGACTTAAACGTATCATGCTATGTTGGTAGTTAAGCTTCTGGAAAAGCCAAAGGCTCTTTTTCAGTCACAACTATTAACTGTTGATGTGTTTTCAGAGGATAAATTCTAGCCTAGAATCAAATTTTTATAACAATAAGATGATACAAAAAAGGGAAAACTATTATATGCTTAAAGAACTTGGAATATTTAGCCCAGGATATTTAACTATAGGAGGAATAATACAGTTATAGTAGATGTTTGATGAGCTGTTACATGGATGGTGGTTTAGGCTTTGCTTTTGCAACTGTAATGGATAGAAGAACAACTAGCAATTTGATGTTAGCAGTCAACAGGATTCTTGGAAAATCTTAGGTAGGCTTTAGTTACATTGCTTCAGATTTAAAGAAGAAATGAACTTCTTTGTGGTCATCCTTGTTCCAATGGAAGGTGAAGCCAATTCATGACAGAAGGAATCCTTTAAACAAGTGATTAAATGTGGTGACCTCACAGATCCACTGTTTTTTAAAGTTTAGTGACTTTCTGGGTAGAGCAAGTGTCACTGAGGACTTATTCAATAAACTACAAAGGACTGTCAGCATTTGCAGGGTGCTATTCCTTTGGGTGGGTCATTTTCTTTTCCTGTATTGTAATTTGTGGCATTATATGTAGAAAAGATTACAATGCAACATCTTTTTTTTTTTTTGAGCTGAGGATTGAACCCAGGGCCTTGAGCTTGCTAGGCAAGTGCGCTACCACTGAGCTAAATCCCCAACCCCACAAGGCAACGTCTTTCAGTGATAGAGATGGTGTCCTATAAACCTACTGACTAAATACCAGCATCATGCAATGGATGGAAGAATCCAATCTCAATCAATTGAGCATGCTCAGGACTAGGCTGCCAATCTACAAATTGGTGACAGCTGGCAAAAGTTCCCTGGAGGACTTGGCATCTGTAAGTAATCAGTTACTGTAAAAGTCCTGGTCAGACACAAATTAGCCTCATTGCTGATGACATTTTTAATAGCCCAAGGACCTCACAGCTTTATTCAATTAGAGTCACAGTATTCAATGTACATATAGCTGGTCACCTATGACCATTGTTTGGTTCTCTTTTATTTTGTTACTGTAAGCTGTGGCATGGCATACCTGTATTTCTCTAAGACAAAGAAATTATCAGAACACGACAGAAGGAAAAATAGATTTATTTGTCAACATTGTGCCAGTGTTTTCTCCGGTTCTTCCATTCATCCATAACCAACCCTTAAGAAGAAATCAAATACATATGTTTTGGTTTCTGTTCAGTGGAATTTGAATCCCACAAAAACCAAACTGTGGGTTGAACTGGAAATGCTCATTTTCAAAGTATGTTACTAGCCTTACTGACATTGTATTGTAACACCATCCTCTTCCTCCCTAATGGATATGGAAGTCATCTTTAGTGATTCATTAGAGGGCTGATGGATTAATATGTATTGCTGACATTGTCCAAAATAGTAGTTTTCAAACCTTGGGTCTTTGATTTCAAAGCTTCTTTAGAACATGTGCCAGAAGGTGAGAATTTAGTGGAAGGTCTGTACTATTATTTTGGAAGAAAAAGTGAATAACTTAGAGTTTTCTGGCACACCATGGAGAAATTGCTGTGAATTCTTGTACACCATTGGTGACTATGGCAGCTCGTATGCTAAGATGTTTTTCCTTCCGAATTTACTTTGGGTAATTTGTCAGAAGAGCATTTGCTTTCTTGAAACAGTAAGTTACTGCATTTGTAACGGTTAAGACTGGCCATAAAGCAGGATACAAATGTAAAGGAAAACAGCAGTTGGCTTGAAACACTTTGTTTTGAAAAATTGATAGTATATAAAGTCCAAGGACAATAGACTGCATGCAATTCAAAGGTTTATTTACCTACACTTTCCATGCTTTCTTCATGGTAACATAAAAGACTCCAAGGTACAAGTCTGCTACAGAAAGAGGGTAACATTCTAATCTAAACAAAGAATCAGTAAGTGGAGTTGGTAGCATTAAAATTTTGTTCCCACTGTTGTACATTAGATGGCCTCTGCCTCCCTCCACTCCAGGGTAAATTTTATCTACATCTGCTGCATTGTTTCCTACTAGGCATTAATCTGTCATCTAAAATGCCCAAAGCATTTTGCATTCTAGATTTCTCAAGCCTTTGGTTTGTGTCCATTAGCTTTTTCAGGTAAGGAATGACTGATAGATTGAGAATGATTTTCTGGTCATGATGTTGTCATGCATTTTATATATCAGCTGTCTAATCAAAATAATAATCATAAGCTGGTGAGTGTGTTGACAGATGACAGTGACATTTTCAGGTCAGTTAATAAAAGATAAAGGAAAGCAAGCAATAGCCAATGGATACCACTGTGTGGTTTTTAGTTGTAGTATGAACATTATTTTGGGTATTTGAGCGTACATGTTATCATGTGTATATGCAGATGCATATGTGTGCACATGCATGTGGAGGCCAGAGGACAACCTTAGGTGTTATTACTTAGATGTCATCTGTGTTGGGGTGTGTGTGTGTGTGTGTGTGTGTGTCTGTGGTGTGTGTGTGTGTGTGTGTGTGTGTATACATGTGTGCATGGGCATATGCATGTGTGTACATAAATATATGTGCAAAGGTGTATGTGTGTGTCCATGGGCTTGTGTGTAGTTGCAAGAAGAGGATGTCAGATATTGCCCTCTGTCAACTCTCTCTCATTCTCTTGAGACAGGATCTCTTACTGACCTTGAAACTTGCCAGTTTGTTTTTAGTTTTTTGGTTTTTTGTGGGGTTTTTTTTTGTTTTTTTGTTTGTTTGTTTTGTTTTGTTTTGCTAAATTGGTTGACCAATGAGCTCCATCAATTCCCAGGAACCCTCCTGTCTCTGTTACCTCCAATGCTGGGATTAGAGGTGCCATCCTGGACTTGTACATGGGTTCTGAGCACTGGTCTTGTTGCTTGCACAGCAAACACTCTTACCACTGAACTCCCTTCCCAGCCACCCATCTTCAAGAGTGATTCCATTCCCTGCCCTGGTGGTTTACTGAGTAGGCTAGGCTCTTCTAGCTAGTGAGCCTTGGGGGTTCTGCTGTCTCTGTCTCTTCAGTGCTGGGATTGCAAGTGCTGACCAACATGCCAGGATTTTTTATGTAGTTTCTGTGATTGAACGCAGGAAGTAATGGTTGGAAAACGCAGCTTCTGGATGTGAATGTAAGCCTTTTGTTTGTAAGGGACACTCTGCTTGACTCCCTCCTCATCTGTTAGACTTCCTAGCCATTGCTAACTGTGGAGCACACGGAATAAATAAGCCCCCCTTCTGCCAAGTAACAATCTACTTTTACTTATTCTTTCTAATTAGAAGAGTAGTGGCATTTCCCCATGGATTTTATATACCATTTTTAAAAGTCTAAGGTTCATGCATAGTATAACTTGTGATTATTTTATTTAAACAAAATTATTGAATTATACCAATCCATCATTCTTTTGTACATTCTACCACTCACCTATTAGCTGTTTTCCATTAAATTGTTGTAGAGTGTGAGGAATCATGAGCTGATGTGTTTAAATACTAATCATTAATGAGGAGTGAATTTCCAAGAGATGAACGTTATTGGCTAAACCTAAGCTTCACAGTTAAGTACATATGAGGTTCTCTTCACTGATCTCAGTTCCTTGTTATCAGGGATAAATTGTAATGGCCCTGGGTCAATCAAGATTTCATCTGTGGCCAGCAAGAATGTTACGCACTCAGCCACATAACAAATAAATTAAAGGGCCAGTAAGATAGCTTAGCAGGTAAAGGTGGTTGTCCTCAAGCAGGAAGGCCAGTGTTCTTTCCTATCCAGTGGAAGGAAAGAACCAAATCCTGCAAGTTGCCTTCTAAACTTCATAGTCATGTGCCTTGAAACACAAAACTCCCCCAATTAAATAGAAAAATAATTAAACATAATGAAGTTTAAAAGTAGACTGAAGGTCTGAAATGAGATTGCTATGGTCTCCTAGGCAAAAGAGAGCAGGTGAGAATTCCTAGGCAGCCAGGACAGAGACTGGAGGTCAATTCTCATAATATAGAAAGTTTAGGATAAAGAAAAAATACAGAGGTATTGGTGATGCACTGGGAGTTTCCACAATCAAGGGTTTATTAGAAAATCCTATGTTGTCCTGGACTTTTGCTTGTCACATGTCTTTCCCACTTATTATGCCCTCACAAACATTATTCAAATTTTATGTAGTGATGTGTCTTTACTGAGATAGTAACATGTTGACTCAACCCATCCAAAAGACAGGGCAGGTTTGATTACATTGATGTGAGTCAGCATGTTAATTGCCATGACAAGGAGGAAAAAGGTCTTATGAATGTATAATCAAGCTGGGCACCATGACCTGGGGCCTAAGAAGCAGAGCAGTTAAAGGGAGACATGCTAAGTATAGGGAGTGATGAGAAGGAGACATTGAGGGAAGAATCTTCAATAATTACACAGAGTGTTGGGAAGCGGTTCTTTGTAGCTGCAAGGTTTGCATGCTGCACGGAGACAAATTATTATGGCCTTGATTATCAGAATCAGTCTCAGCACTTATTTTCTGGAAGATTCTGGTCAGGTCACTGAATGTTACCAAGATGTGTCTCGCAACAGTGAACAAGAATGTAGTGATTAAGGAAAGAAGAGATGTAGGGTCTGAGTTAAATTTTTCAATAGAAGATAGACATCATAGAGGCCTGAACTTTTATTTAATGCTGTGATAAAGAGGAAGGAAGTAGCATTTAATTGATCAATTAAAGACTCTGAGTTAATTAATGTCCTCTAGGTACTTTCCTGCCATCCATGAAGTAATACATTTTAAAACACTGTCTACCTTATAGTGACTAACCAAAATTAAGAAAAAATATATTAAAATTGTATAACGTGGTATTATTTTTTTGCTAAAGTTTCCTTGCCTTTGTGTGATGAGCAATGCATGGACTCTTTCAGTAGATAGGTAAAAATTTAAAATTCTAGTTCGAACCATAATTAGTTAAATGCGTCTGAATTTTAATTTTAATTTTCTTCATCCGTCATGCAAAGGTATGTTTGTGAAAAATCATATCTGCAGTTGATGGAGATGTTCTACTGCCTGACATCGTCTACGAACTGAGAATTTCCATCTCCAGTGAGAACCAATGTCAGTGCTCCTGCACTTACTGCCAGTGCGGGAATTACACCATTTTTCTCTTCACCACGGTTTCTGGTAGAAAAGGAAGGCTGTCCTTTCAAGTCCACAGCCTCTTCATTTCTAAATGGAGATTTCTAATTGCTGTTATCACCTGCAGTTAATAAGCCAAAGCACTGGACAAAATCCCTTCGGACGAGCCAGTGGAGTCAGAGGCAAAGGGCTCACATTTGCCTTTAGGAAAATAGCTGTCTGACCAGGACAGGAAAAAAAAAAGTACAATAGTGGAATTTCCCTTTACTGAAAAATGGCCAGTCAGAGAGGAAGTGGTTCGGGGGTGGTAACCCTTCAGCCATAAGGGGAAGAACAACCATTAATAAGTACCGTCTGGTGGAAGCTATCATTATGGAGCCTGAGCTCCCTGGGAGACCAGCCCCACTTGGTCTCTAGCCTCACTCAGCACAGCCCGCAAGAGCGTGAATGAGTGAGGCTCACAAGCTGGCAGAAACAGTCTAGAGAAGCAAAAGATAACTAAAAGTAGAACACTATTTTTTTTTTCTCAAAGCAACTCTCATGAACTTGTAAAATGTAAAAGTCGGGATATTTTACATTGAAGTGTCCCTAGTTTTAATATCAGACTTTTGAAAGCTCTAAGTATAGGAAAGTAAAATGGATGCAGCATATCATATGTTGATCTTTTGGAAAGCCAGAGAAGAAGTCTAATTAATTGCCTACCCTGTAGGAGTGTTCTTTTAAGTAGGATGCAGGTCTCATTTCTAAGGAGAAATAGGTAAGTGGCTGATTTTACATGTAGCTCCACAATCCTCAACAAAATCAACTTAGTACAAGCTCCTCATTGCACCATGAGATGTAAATTGTTAGTTCCTCAACCAGCTAGTGGTTTGTGTGGCTAGGTCAGGGCTGTCAGCCAGTCTGTGGGCTCAAGTGTTGGCAGAAAGCAGTATCAACTTGGAAATATGAAGTCACAGAAAGGCCATGTTTCACATACCCATGGCTGCACCTTCCCTGACTCTGAGTCAAAGGAAAAATAAATTGCCTTGGTGCTTACTGTTTCAGGAAGTAACGTCATGGTGAATCTGTATGTGGTGAGAAAAACTTTCACAAGGAATATAGGCCAGAAACTGAAGGGAGTGTGATTAACGGACTTTAGACAAGATCATGAAAGAAGTGAACAATAATAATTCCACATAAAACATAACATAAGAATTTTAAAAAAACGTATAATTGGATCTGGTATTTGGTAAATAGTCAAGGAAGCTGTAGAATTGGCAGGGAGGTGAGTAATTGCAATGACACATTATTGGCCACTGAATGTGGAAATTAAGTTGTGAGGAAATTCATAGGATAATTGTTTACCTCTTCCTTCTGTGCAAATTAGGGGGAACGGACATGGTGACACTGGCTGACTTTCCCTTCATTGTTTGTTTACATGTATGTATACACTCATAAATGTTTGTATGCCTGTGGGTGGAAAGCAACATCAGAGCTACCAGACTTTCCAGGCTGCGGGTTTTCAGGTAACAGTAGTTTCCCCACATAAAATACATTGATGTTGGAAAAACAAACAAATAAACAAAAAACCTTTCTTGTACTTTGTTTACTATGGTTTCCTCCTTTTATTCATAACATTTTCAAAAGCTTACATGGAAACTAGAAAGTTGGAGATGAAGGTCTATATAGTACTCATATGTGGTGGCAATTTGCTATCTCCTAAACTTAGTTCTGTACTTGGCATGAACTCCATAAATCATTTTAGAAGAGTCTAAGCTGGTGTACATAGGCAGTGCTTTTTCCATCAACAATACATTAAAAATAACAACAACAACAACAAAAACCTTCTTTCCATTATCAGCTGAGTTGCTTGGAGTTTGCTATAGTCTGAATGTTGGGACATCGGTCTTCAATGCCTATGCAGAAATTTAAGTCACAAGATATTAAGGAAAGTAAGTTGTGGTGGAAGTCTCATGAGAGTAATGCCAAGGTAAGATATTGAGGGGAGTAACTGCCCGTCAGTCAAGTGAGGATCCAGTGAGAAGCTTTTCTGTAAAGAACAGAATGTTGGAAGACACAGAAAGCAACTTGGCCCGTAAACTTCCCACCCACCAAAAATGTGAGAAATAAATTTCTATTATTTAGAAGTTGCTAAGTCTGAGGTGCTTTGTTATAGAAGCCTGCTTTGAGATAAAATATGATTTATTATTTTTACTTGTATAATCTGAAGATTCCAGATAACCAGTTTTTAGCCAGGTTATTGCTAAGTTCCTTTCTTTGTGGCAATGTGATCTCCTTGTCCCCACTTCCTAAAATAAAGTTACCACTTGGAGTGTCCACCACAAAGAAATTTCTAAACCTTGATAATTCATACTTACTTAGGAACCTGGCACTTGGTTGCTTTATTCTCCAGTTGAATATTTATTATGAAAAAATCTCTCTTTAAGAAAACATGTTTCTGTTTCCTGAGAAGTATCATATTCTAGGTGTTATTGAAGTAATATCAAAGTACCTTAAGAGCCATTCAGATTTTCTTTGATGATTTTAATAGTGCCTCACGCCTCTTATTTCAATTATATTTTGCTAAACTGTGGACACGTGGGACATTCAAAGAGGAACATAAATGTCAATTTGATGACATGGCTTCTTATTTTTAATAGCAAAATGATTTTATTTTCATCTCCTTCACACTAAATCAGTGGGTCTTTGTAGTATGTTTATTCTAGTTGAAGGCTTTGGCATATTGACAGATTCTAGGAAGTTGTCTTTGGAAGGAAGTCTTAAACTCTTGAGTACTGTTCACTAAAATTAATCGAATGGTAAACACAAAAGGATCAGTTCCCTTAGTGTTGTCTAGTGTGTTAGTGGGCTTGTTTTGCTCTAATAATACATTTCCAAGGCAGTGCCTCACACAGTAGACATTTAGTTGCCCATAATTCTGAGGCTACAAGCCCACAGACAATGTGTCAGCAAATAAACTTAATTGCAAGGATCTATTTCCTGAATGTAGCCAGTTTGTTTCTTGATGTTATATGGCCTTTTTATGTTAATTTAGATGAGGAAGAGAGGCAGAGATGTGCAGATGGGTAATTTTCTGATAAGTCTTTTTTATAAGTGCACTTTTCCAATAGGGTTGGCCTCAACCTTATGACTTTATTGTTTTACATTAATCATTTCCTTAGATTCTTCATCTCCAAATACATCCAAACATTCAGCCCATTAGTTTGGTTTTATAAAATTTGTTACATCTATCATTTTGACCTCACTGCATTTTAATTAGTTCATTAAGACCAAATGTCTAAAAATACAAACCAATCTTATTGATTTCAGAGGGATGATGGGCATCTGATGAGTTTTGTTTTAGAAAGCATTAGAGTATATTAAGAATGGAATCTGTGCTATTTGTTACTTAGCTGTGTTTGAGTCATGCACTTTCCGGTGATGCTACATGTTTTCTGTCTTAAGTTAAATTAAAACTTGCTTGGCTTTGTTGAGGAGGCAATGCACTTTGAATAATATTAGAGTGGCCTCTCCCTATTTGACATCTTAGATGTTAAAGATAATATAATTCACATACATTTCTACAAATGAAGAAGCAGAATCTCAGAGAGCATTATACAACCTTCACTGGCCGTTCATTTTCTTCTTGAATCAGTTTATGAAGTTTGAGTTACACTTGTATCTTGAACTTTTTAGTTGAACATGACTTCATGATTGAGTTTACTCAAACCGTACATAACAGAGAGTTCAAATCCAAAGAACACTCTTGGAATCATAGTCACTTCTTACCGCTATTCTCTCATCAACCTTTCTCCAAGCCTAGATCGTATGTCTGTACAGTATGGCAGGTAGGAGCTGGTTTTGTGAAATGACAGTCAGATTGGTTGGGTTTCCACTATATTTCTTGGTGGTTATTGATTAAACATGGGTCTGGTTGTTAATTAAACATGGGTCTTTTTGTTGGTTTACAAACCAACTGGGAATGCTACCTACCAATCTAACAACACGTATTTAAATAATATAATCAATAAAAGAAATGATTACTTCAATTAGCACTGAGAGAAAATCATACCAACATTATAGTTTCTGGGGAGAGTTCCATGCTTAGAGTGCCAATAATGTTTACAGTTTTAAAAAGAATTGGCAATGTGATTGTTGAATCCTTAAGAAACAGAAATCATGCTCACCATGCTCATGTTATTGACGGTCAATAACAGGTTGGTGTATTTTGTTTGTTTGTTACTGTCTTAGGGTTTCTATTACTCGGAAGAGACAGCATGAGAATGGCAACTCTTTCTTATAAAGGATAACATTTAATTGAGGCTGTCTTACAGTTTTAGAGATTTAGTCCATTATTGTCATGTTGGGCAGCATGCAAGCAGACATGGTGCTGGAGAAGGAGCTGAGAGTTCTACATCGATCTGCAGGCAACAGGAAGTGAATTCTCTACTGCACTGGGCATAGCTTGAGCATAGGAGACCTCAAAGCCCACCATCATAGTGAAGCACTTTCTCAACAAGGCTATACCTACTCCAACAAAACCAATTCCTATGGGGGCCATTTTCTTTCAAACCACTATAGCTACCTATTAAAATCTAGGAGGCAGATTTTCACATTAAAAAAAGAATAACATTATCTGCTATAAAAGAAAATTTATTTATATATTTGATGAATTCAAGACACAATATTACAAGGAAATAAATCATGTAGCCTACATTCAACACATGTGGTCATCCATATTGCTAGGAAATATTTCATACACAGTTGCCTTTTTACTGAACAAAGAATACCAGATCTACAAAGCAACCTGTCTCTATAAGTAGCAAATCTGCTAAAATCTAAATATATTAGCATAGGAAGTTCACTTCAGCACTTTTATAAAACCTCTAAGGAGCTATTGATTTTTCTAATATTAGCATAGTCTTAGGCTACTGACTTGTTCTTAGGAATATTTTATTGTAAAAGTATTAATACCACATTTAATGATACAATTCTGTCCTTAAGTAGCATATGTCCTTAGGCAACACACATTTAATCAAAAGGGGAAAGTTCTAAATCTGTATCCTGAGTTGAGGGAGTCACTTGATATTAATAAGTAGCCAAAGTATATATGATAGCAATCAGTTCTGCAATAGGCTAAAATCTAATTCATTTTTCTGATTAACCTAGCTAAGGTAAGAAAAAGGCATACTATTTATCTTGTATAAAACAAACTGGAAGAAAGTAGTGTTCTTCCACTGAGTACTGGTATTTAGGACAAATGGCTATTTGATATTTGAAGGTAAGGGTCACATAGGCAAACTGGCCAGATCTTAAGTGCTGTGATAGTTTCCTTTCGCTTGTAATTTTAGGTTATACAAGAACCTAACGCCCTGTGGAGACCAGAATATTTGTGCAGCTCTATTTCTTACTACCTCCGACTGCTTTTGGAGCTGTTTTTTGATTCTCATTATTTTCTGCAGTCTTTAGTTTACTCTGTCTCTAGTCTGAATGCTCCAAATGTGGCCTGGAGACTTGACTGCCAGCAGCATCTCCCAGGGGTTTGTCAGATGCCAAATTCTAAGTCAATCTTGGATGTGCTGAGTCAGACCTGTATTTTAACACCTAAGTTCCTTCTGTTTCATGATTTGGGTGCCTGTTTGAGAATTGAACCCTAGATTTTCCTGAGGTCTTTACCTACCTAGGCCAATTAATCCCAGCACTTATATTATAAAAGCCAAGATTCAACTATCAGGTAATAAGTTTGCTATTGTGACAGATTCTAGCAATTTGCCAAAAACCAATATATTCGCATGGGTTGTCAATTTTAATCAGGCAAGAGAAACAAACAATACTATCTTGAGCTTCTCTATGTTGGTTTGATTCACATTCCAAAGAGAATTCTGCTTCTGATTGTTCCTAATTTCCACTGTGGATCCATCTTTAAGGTGTACATTGTGAGTCACAGTAGATGACTATGGATTGGGATAATAATAAAAATAATATCAACCTCACAACAAGAGGATAATGAAACTGAATGCCCCCTTAGCTTTCCTGTGGGCACTGAAATGGAACCTGACATCAGAAGCCCTGGGCTCAAGGATCAACCTACTCATGGCTGGAGGTGGGCCAGGTGGGGCTGAGGAAGTACTTTACCCACTTGCAGTTGGATTTCTTTTATTGAAAAATGGGAGCAATAAAGCTGCCCTATATAAGTCAAGGAATATTGTGAAAAATAAATTCAGTAGTACACGATAAAGCACTTTTCAAAAGGGGGTATATGCAAGTAAGGAGTTAATATAAGTTTCCAAATACATACATCAGTGTTTTCCATTTTGAGAATAGGATCAAATTCAATATCCACACACCATTTTATGTTTTATTGTATCCATGTGATTTTGGAAAGAACCCTCTTTGTCTATAGAGATAGGAAATATAATTCTGTGCTCTATGAACATCAATGTTTCTCAAGTATTGCTGTCAGATCTGCCTGTCTCAGTGTCCTCTGAATCTTTGAAAAGGGCCGTGTTTGAAGAATCTTCAGGAATACTTTGATTCTGATACATCCTGAAATTTGAGTCTCTAATTTATTGTTGATGTCAGGAAAAAAATTAAAAATAAATTAAATTTAGGTTTGTAGATATTTGACTTTTTTATTTTACAATCTTTAATTTACCTTTCATGCTTGTAAAAGTCAATCATGTATCTGCCATTTTTTTTCTGAAATAGTGGTGTTTCCTTATTCACTCAACAGAAATCTCCTTAACATCTATTACTACTGTAAAGCCTTGTTATTGAACAGGAAACAGCCTTCATTTACTCTTGGCTCTGAGAAAACTTCACAGAAATGAATCCATTGATAAGTAGAATACTTGGTCAGGCTTCTGGTAGAGATGTCAACATTAGACATGGTTGCTGTTGGTGATCATTTAACCAACATACTATTTTAGATACATTATCTCTTGTCTTCAATTTTAATGAAGAATTATGTTGCTTCCCTTTGTAATTATTGCAATATTCATCTTGGAATATAAAGTAGGATAATTGGTCTGGAATACATTAGATTATTTTGCTCTTCATTTCCACATTTTGATATAAGTTGTATATTCTGTTGTCATAGTGGGTAATGGTGGACATGCATTGTTGCACACAGGAACTGCTTAACTCGTTGGTACTTTAGTGTGATTGCTGAGCATGTACAGAGGAGAAAACATTATGCTTTTTTATTTTTATTGACTGAGCCTAAGGTTCTAGAAACATACTCTTATAGTCCATTCTGGAGTGATTAATGAGGCAATCTTTTTAAAGCAGGAACCACATGGATCATGCCTTTTCCTCCCTAAATCTTCTTGATGGCTTTCAAACTCCCTCTGAGAGAAAAACACTCAACTCAGTGTCTGTATTATACAACACCCTGGTGATACAGTTTCAGCTTGCATTCCTTGCTTGTAACAGTCCATCCTGCCTCCTGTTCCCTCTCGCTGTCCTCCTTCTCAGGCTCTGGTAGATTGGTCACTCCTGCCTGTGCAGTGAGAGGGCAGCATCTTTAGCACCATTCATGTACATCCTTAGGGTCTGTGAAGCAGGCAACTGAAATACCTTCATTCATAAATGGGTAATGAATGATTTCACAATGAACTGAATGGAAAGCCATGCTGCAATTCAGGGGGACATTTGATAAACAGTTTGCAGACTACTTTGAAGTATTTGAAGCATTTGATGTTAGCATATGTACCTGGAAGTGGTAAGAGGTCTTTCATGGTGCATATACCATAAATTTAAATGTGATAGAGTGAGGCCACATTCTCAGAGTAAGTAGATCTGAATCCAAATTTAGAAGCTAAAATTTACATATAAATAGAAAATTAATTCAGTTTTCCACACAGATATCTTTAAAAAAAAGGCTCAATAAGAGGTTAACAAATTTAAAGTTTATGTAAAGTGAAAGAATATTTTTTGATTTAATTTTAATTAAACTTCATGAAGTATTTGATCCATAAGAAAAGAAGAAAGTATTCTCTAAGTATTCCAAATAACATTGACAGATGTTGATGACCTAAAAAATTATATAATCCACCTGTCTGTTAGTCAGCCCAGTAATACCTAGCCAAGTAATTCCCAACAAAAGGCACGTTAAAACGCTTCACTCTTGAGCTGTGTGTTGTGAGATGTGAGACATTATGTGAATTAGCATGAGAACATAGTGCTGTGTTTTCTGCTCTTCATTCACGTGCCATCCTCTATAAGCAGGGCACTTGAAAGTTTGTCTCAGAGCATTTTGCCTTTCCTCAGGGGAAATGTGCAAGAAAATTATGTCTCTAGAATAAAAACACTTTAATGTAAACTCATTTATTCTAGCAGAATGATTGCAGTGTTACTTTGGAATGGGACTGGCATTCAAGATAAATAGTAATTTCCATATATTGAATGTTGGGAGTGTTTCTAGCTAGCTATCATGGTATCTCACATAGGAAGTGGAGTGTGTGTGTGTGTGTGTGTGTGTGTGTGTGTGTGTGTGTGCACACGCACACACACATACACACGTGCACGCACACACACGTGCACATGTGTGTACAGGCCTGATTACTTTTCAGCTTTCTTTTGAGAAACAATTTTTCATCTCAGATTAATTGAACTAAGACAGAAATAAAGCCCTCACCCAGGATTCAATGTTAAATGGAATGACAAGTAATGTTTATCTCATTTGGCAAGAATATAGAAAGAAAGCAAAAGTAGCTAAATACTTACAGGTTGTTGGACTTCCATGCGCTGAGTGCATTTCTGATTAGCCAGTGTCTCAGAAATGTTTGTCTCTAGCTTAAATAACTAACCAAATTATTTTATGCACATTTGTGACCACTGTAAACACGAACAAGAACACTGTTTTCTTATTTTTTTTCCCACATTTTCCAAACTTCACTATTCTTCATTGCCAGGTGTATATCACAGTCACATAGCATAATTTTACATTAAAATCAGTACTCTGATTTTAGTGTGGCATGCTATACATCCATATGCAGATGTCAAATCGTGTGAAACTTAGATATAGATATCCATGATCAGATTGGTTTTCTGTATTTTGTCTGGTTTATTTCCATTTGTTTTTATGTTACTGTTAAGAGAATGTAGGCAGAAGAGTTGAGAATCTTAAATTTATTCTCTATCCTTTTTTCCACTCATTCTTTTTTTGATTATCCTTCATCATTTTATTTTATTTATTCTTCTCTCATACAACACATCCCAACCACACCCTCCACTCCCTCTCCTCTTCCCAATCCCCTCTTTGCTCTCCCAGATCCACTCCTCCGTTTCCCTTCAGAAAAGGACAGGCTTTCCAGTGATATCAACCAAACTCAGCATAATATGATGCAATAAGACTTGGCACATACCCTGGTATCAACCAACCCAGAAGGAGGAAATAGGTCTCATGCAGAGGCAGAAGAGTGAGTTAGAATATTGGGGAAAGTGACTGGGCATGAGGATTAGAATTAACTTAAGTTTTTCTTTCTCAGTGTGGGTGCATTGTATGTGTGTGAATGCTCTTGGATTCAGGTGCATGTGTACACATGAGCTGATGTCTGTGGATGTGTGCCTGTGCATTTGGAGGCCAGAGGACAATTCCAGATGTCATTCTTCAGGAGCTGTCTACCTTGTTTTGTGGAGAGAGTGTCTCTGGTCTAGAGCTTGACAATCAGGCTAGGTCAGCCAGCCAGCAAACTCCAGTGATCTGCCTGTTTCTGCTCCCCACTGCTGTGGTTTCAAGAATGAACCCCCAAGCCTGGCTTGTTTTTAATCCACAGCTTAATGATTATTTTCACCTTCATTCTATCTTGTTCAAATTGAGACTCTTATATCAGATAATCGTACATGCTCTTCTTGTGGCCTGTGGTCAATGAATTTAGCGCTGTTGTGTATGGTTTTAAGCCATATTCATCATTTTCGTTACTGTAATGCCTGTGGTAGTCTGCCATAGGAGCTGAGTATTTCTTAGAGTTTTGGGGGTTCAGTGGCCTTACTAATAACTGTAAAGTACAGAATGCAAAAATACCTGTTACACATATCTTCCTGAAGAGATGAGGACATTACAATAATATATAAGAATTTCAGTCCTCTCTCAGATTTACTAATAATTTCCTAATATTTTTCACTGGCATTAATACTTTTTGTACATTTGTATGTTATAAAATTTACTCTCCAGATCAAATAATAACCTACTGCTGTTTACTTTTTGTGAATATTGGTTCAAGGTAAACATGTAGGATACATCTGAAGTATCAGAAATAAAAATTCAATCTCAAAGATTTTAGGTTTAGCATATTCCCAACTCATATCAATATGATAAATAGAAAAATGTAATATATAACGTCATCCCCAAAATTTTATACTCTCGCAACGATTTGTGTATTTTAGGAATAGAACACAAAAATCCAAATTTAATTTTATTAGAGGTTTTATGGTCTTGACTTTTCTTCCTAATGTGATTTTTGTTGATTGTGGTTTATTTACAATGTTCATTAAAATATATAATCATCCTAAACATAGACAATCTTGCAGTTTAATTAGGAGTTCTGGAGAGTAACGGAATAACTAGACATTCTTAGCATTTTAGGCGTTCTTTGGCCTTTATTTTAAAACTGCCTCTTGGATAAATGTTACTTGAAATTAAAATATAAGTATTTTTCTTTCCACAAACACTGGGGGAAAATCTTAAGAAACTCAGTAGCATAAACTAAAATATTAAGAGTATAGTACAGCTTGTGAATTCCAAAAATTCTTAACTACATCTATACAGATCTTTCTGCTCCTCAACATACCCTTAAGTTTTGATTTTGCATTTTCTCTGCCTTTAGAATGAGACAAGTTGAAAGATGATTTGTTTTTAAAATAAAAATCACAGGTTTATATAAAAAACTTTCTTTTCATATTAAATATTTCATCTATATATTATCTTGAGTTAATCATAAATTTAATCAGATAAATGAATAGCAATAAATAGCTTTGGTGCATTATCTTCTAAATATTTAAAAACTACTTCATGAATTGAATGCAGTTTTTATGTAAAATCTTTCAAATTTAAATGTAAAAGCAATGTACCAGTTTGACTTACACAATCACACGCTGTTTACTGTTACTAATAAATCATTCTGGGTCCTTCATTTTACAGTTGTCTTTGCCTTTCAGAAGCACACATCTTGCCTTTGATTTCTTTTTTCACAGAGCTTCTTTGTAATTTTATTTGGAAAAAAAATCAAAGTTAAGTGCCTTTGTCCATTGCTTTATGGTTCTAAGGCTGCCTGAAGATTTATTTCATTAAATATATGAATCAAATGTGAGAAGTAGAATAACTGGGGGAAAATTGCTCTCTCTTGCTGCACTAATCTCTTTGAACCTTTCAAAGGACTTTAAAATTATACCACGATAATTCTGATCGTTTAGTTAATGGAACTCATCTATGAAAAGGAGGTGAGAAAAGTATAGGAAATTGCACAAAATTTGCAGGGCAGATTCTAATTTTCTTGAGAAATGACTTGACTTCTCCAAGTAGTCAAGGCTAAGAATTTTAAGCAAAGATATGATTGAGTGAATAACAAGGTGATATAGGGTATACTCTGGTGGGGTCACCTCAACTGTGTCATGATCTGACAAGGAAGCTGGTTGGAAGCATGCCCTTAGTTTGATAACCTTGCTGTGGACTTCTGAAAATGCCAAACATTATAATGTGTTCTGTTTTGATTTCTTTTTCAAATTATAATCTGTATCCTTGAACCATTTAATGGAACATTCCAAAATTAAATGGTCATATTTCAAAACATTTCCTGTTCTGTTTAGTGTTATAAAGCCTCACTTTATAACCATGCACTTCCATCCTGACCAAAATAGAAATCATTTGTTGTTATTGTTGTTTGGGATATCCATGCAGTGCACATCACCTGTCCATTAGTCAGTGAATAGCTCTTGCATTTTAGCTATCAGTTAACATAATAAGCCCTTATTATATTTCATAATGGTACCAGGCCACAAGAAAAATGATGCCAACAGTTTAGATATGTCTAAGTGAAGCTGGGAAGTTCTAGACTCAATAAGAAAGAAGAAAGTTATTGCTAATATTGATTCTAAGAACTTCAAAAGTTAGGATGGCAGATGTCTGATAAACAGTGTTAAGGATAGAAAAGGAATTTGATTAAAAGGTTCCATAGTGTTGATGAATTCAGGCAGCTGCTTGAGATCTTAATATATATTCTCCATGAGCAGCAGGGAGTACCCCATAATTTAGTTCTTCAGTAATGTAAAATATTGTTTTCCTTTTAGAAAGAAGTGAGTAAAGTTATTCAGGTTTGACTGCAGAATCATGTAGTCAAATTTCAGAAAAATGGCATGAGGTTTCAGTCTAAGAACTTATGTTATTCTGTCTCCTAAAACTACCTTTAAATGGTCACTCAAGTTGATGGACTTTCCTAAAACCATATAGTTATAAACTTAGAGGTATCATGTTTTAAAAATCAATGACAAAGATAAACTTTGTGGTGAATTGTAGTGGTATTTGCCCTGCCCATGACCTTGGGCTATATAGCCCAAAGGAAGCGGTGCTTCCTGCCCTTATAGGTGACCTCTTATAAGGCTTTGAAGAAGGGTCACATGCCCCTTCTCTCTGCTTCTGCCTGCAAGATGGATTCACTCCCAGTTAGATCAGAGGACGACTTCTGCTGTCTACTCTGTTCTGCATTCGTGTGTGTATTTCCTCAATCTGTATCTTAATAAATTTTGTTACCCATTGGTAAACTCCATCTAAGGCAAATGATGGCATGCGACCAATAGTCATCAAGTACCATAAGGGAAAGTTGAAAAGAACTTTGAAGAGGAAGTTCAAGAGGGCATGAAACCATTGAGTGAATAAATTAAGTTTTATTGGGCAATGTTCAAATCTACTAAAATCTATCAAGAATATTTAACCTGTAGAAATTTGGGATGATAATGGTATGATTTACCTGATTTAATCAGATGCAATTTACAGATATAAGGGCATGTGTTCGATAACATCTGTAGTCAATGGTTGAGTAACCCTGAGTTCCACACTGGGCCATTATGGATTCTAACTCCACACACAGAGTGTGATGTGATAACAACATGAGATGAGAATGAGTTGATCAGAC
>CABHPP010148349.1:0-12710 GCA_902168425.1 Peromyscus attwateri
TATATATATATATATATATATATTGAAATTGATATTGTTAGAAAATGCTATATGTATATTTCTAACTGTATTTATACCGTTCATTTAACAGTGTAATACAATTTTCTGATTCTTGAATGTTGTTATTACCAACTATTAGAATATAAAGAAATGAAAGTTAGTAGTTAGACATTACAATAGAACTTGTAGTCATATTAGGTATGTTTTCTAGATTAAGCAGATATATTTTAGATAGATAGGTCATCTTCAAACCCTTCAGAGATCTACAGAATATGGCATTTAAAATGTTTTAATAACTTAGAAAATTTTTCTTTTTTGTTATGACTATGAGACATGTCAGCTCCTGGCAGTACCAATCTACTTCAGAGAGAATATGGGCATTGAAGAAACTGCATATAGAGTTAACTTTCATTGTGGCAAATGTTAGCCACTGGACAACAAGGTATCCTCGAATCTAATGCTGACAACAGGACAAAATGGACAGACAGGACATGAAACAAAGGACTACTGATTCTTGCCAAAACAAGTGTGGTTGTGGCTTTATCAAAAGGCATCTCCTGAGGCCAGGACAATATGGCACCATCCCTGAAGTGGCCTTTGCAATCCGGAAAAGGTACAGTGCCCTTTCCTTTGAAGGCAGCTGAACAGGCAGTGGGCTGATGGCTTCTGATGTGCAATGGAACAGCAGCTGAAATAGTTATTCTTGAAGAGTAACAAAGCTCACGCCTCTCAATAGCAGACTGGCATTTAATAGAGGGATGTGGAGAATGGGATGCTGAGAAGAAGCCACACATACATGGTCAAGAAGAATGGACAGCTGGATTAAAAAACCATCAACAATTTCCAGAATTTAAGATCCTGAATCATGACATGACACTAGTGGAATTCAGGTGTTTCTGGTACATGGACTGCTCTCACCCAAGGTGAGGTTGAACTGTTGACCTTGTGTACATCCTACTTCACAAATGAGTCTGTCAGATACGCTAAGCCTATAGGCTGAAGATGATGCCCCAACACTGCGGAGAAACATCAGGTGACTGTCCAGGCGGCTGGCTGTTTCTGTCAACTCACAATTTTTTGGAAGTTGCTTGCATGTACTTCCTGTTTTTATTTTTGTTAGCTAATATTATTTCCTTCTTGGGTCTCTGAAGGAGTTGAAGATTATTTAGTTATAGTTGAAGATTAATTAGTATAGAAAGTGAATTAGATACAATAGGATAGATAATAGAATTATTTTCTCTGAATTTGTTAAATACAAATAGACTAGACATTGTTCTTGTATATATTGTATATAGTTATTGTACTTCTGTATATAGTTTTTCTTATGTTAGTTATAAGCGTTTTCCTTTTTTCTTTTTATTAAATAGAAAAGGGGAAATATGGTGATATTTTCTTTGTACCAAAATGTTATTTGTATGTTAATAAATAAAGTTGCCTGGGGGTCAGAGCTATTAGCAAGCCATAGGAAAGCAGGGCAGTGGTGGTGTACGTTTGAGCTAGGTAAGTCTCTGTGTGTCCAGGGATATAGCCAGCATTGGATACACATGCCTTTAATCTCATTACCAACCATAGAACACCTGGAGGTCTATACAGACAGGCTGTAATGAGGCAGTCCTGTGGTTGGGTTTACAACCAATGAGAGGGCAGAACAGAGACTATATAAAGACTTTAACACAGGAAGTACCAGCTCCTTCGGAGAGGTAGGACCACTGCAGGAGGAAGGGTAAGGTTTTGGCTCTTAGCTCTGACCTCTTGGCTTTCTTCTTTGCATTGGTTCTGTGTTTCTTATTTATACGACGGTTGGACACATCTACACATGTGTATATAGGTATGCACATGTGGAGTCCAGTGGAAGATGCTGGGTATCCTATTCTGTCAGTCGGGGATTTATTCCTTGGAGACGGTCTCTCAGGGAACCTGAAGCTTGCCATTTGATTTGCTAGTGAGCTCCTGGAATCTTCCTATTCCTGAACCTCCTATTCCCCCATACCCACATTACTGGTATTAAAGTCACTCATAGCCATGTCTGGCTTTTACCTGCTGGGGACTCAAACCCAGGTTCTTCAGAAATCTGAAGTAGGTTTCACTGGGTGAAAAATGAAGGCAGTGGTAGGGCTTTAAGAAACAAGGAAGAGTTCACTTAAGTTCTGTTTCGTCCTGGTATCTTCTATTGAAATTCCTTACTTCAGGGATAATTAGTAATCACCCTTTTGACTCAAGCTACTACCAATAAGTTTAACCTTTAGAAAAACGGCTAAAGTACTATGACATGAAATCACTTGAAGCTAATGTCAGTTTCCTATGGTACATTTTCCAAAGATTAGGGTCATGATTATTATTTATCCTTGAGTTCCCAGGATCAAAAAGTGTCTTTCACAGGGTGAGCATTTAAAACATGTTTATGAACTGAAATTCAGGCCCAGCAGTGGTGAAATGATTCTTTTGCCTTCCTTAGCTCTTTCTACCCTTACCCTATAGGCTCACAACCATCTTATAACACAAACACATTAGGTGTAACTTCCAGAATCCCAGCAGATATAATGATCTGAACACTATTAAAAGTTCAAAGTCTCTTTTGTGCTTCAAGTTACGTTCTTAAATGTGACCTCTTGAAAAAAAAATAAGGAAACAAACTAAGTACTCCTATATAAAACAAAACAGACAAATATTTCCATTCTAAACAGGAAGAACAAGAAGTTAGCAAAGAACGACTGGACCAAAGATAGACCCAGAATGAACAGTTGGTGCATGTCCAGCATTTGGGGTATATGGTGGCATCATCTGAACTCCACCGAGCTTGGGTGGCTCCACCCCTCTAGCTTTTTTTTTTTTTTGTCTACAGGATGCATGGTCTTTCTCTTGATCCAGCTACCTGAAGTTTTTTTCAGCATATGACCATACTCCTGGATACCTAATATCTTGGAGTAAACATGGCAAAAAAAAAGGTGTTTTCCTCTCAAAGTTTCAATGCTAGCTTCTCAGTACCGCTTTGTGGAAAATTTGAACTTACTGTATAGTCTAGGCTTCATTGACTTCTCTGGAAATGTGATGCAAACCTAGATAACTCTACTACTCCAAGATTTAGCATACCTGAAAAATCAGTATCCACACGGCTGTTGTCAATTTCTTCTACCGACTCAGAATGTGGCTGGGCCTCCTTGGGACAGGGCTGTAGTCGTGTCTTGGTGCCTGTTCAGCAAGGCGTAAGGAGAGATTTCCCTAGGCAGTTGTGTGGCACTGTATCCCTGTGGGGTCACTGTCTTTTAAAATGAAAATCTTTCAAATGAGTTTTATTTTTTTCACCTTGAGTATAAGGTGGGTGAGATCTTGCTCTCGGAGCACCTCGTCCAGGGCTTCTCTCTTTAACTATTTCCCACTGTCTGAATCTGCTTGTCCACTGTTTCTGCGACGTTACCCACAATCAAGCTCTTTTCCTCATTTTACACAACTCTCTGCTCTACCCCTTTTCCCCCCTCTGATTTTGCACGGAACATCTGGCTAAAAGCAGTGACTAATACCCATTGCACAGCCTCACTCGCTCGCTACTTTTGGATTGATCCTCATTTACAATTTGAGAGCACAGTCATAATGTAGATGCATTCTTTTCCAGAATGCAGCAGGAAGTGCCTCTAGTTCAGCTCTTCCCATCTGTAAGTATTTAGTGTTGGAATTTCTGTCACTGTTCCAGTCTTCTCAACTCCCACCAGAACAGTCTATTAAGAGGAGGGTATCGTATTTAGAACATGTCTAGCTTGCATCTCCAAACTCTTCCACATCCCTCCCACAAACCAGTTCTGAAGGCCAAGAAACCACATGGTCTATTTTATTATAGCAAGGTCCCTATTCATGGTACCAATTTTCTGTATTAGTTACTCTTTTTTTGTTGCTATAACAAAATAATTCATAGAAGCAACTTAATAGAAAAAGGACTTCTTTTGGATCATAGTCTCAAGAGATTTTAGTTCCTCTTGCTAAGTGTGTACCAGACTTTCTTTGGAGCCACCATCCAGTGCCCAAATCATGACATGGAGACTTGTTATTAGTTATGGATGCTCTGCCTTATGTTATGTTTATCCTACTAGCTCTTATAACTTAATTTAACTGGTTTCCCTTCATCCATGTTTTGCCTTGGGGCTTTTTACATTTCTTTCACTCTCTGTGTCCTACTTTCCTGCTTCCTCCATATCTGGCTGGCTGGCCTCAGGCATCTCCTTCTCTTTCTTCCTCATTCTCTCTTGAGTCTAGATTCCTCCTCCTACTTTTTCTCTCTGCCTGCCAGCTCTGTCTATCCCTCTACTGCCTAGCTATTGGCTGTTCAACTTATTATTAGACCAATCAGGTGCCTTAAGCAGGCAAGGTGAACAGATGCAACACATCTTTACATAGTTAAACAAATGCAGCATAAACAAATGTAACACATCTTTACATAGTTAAATAAATATTTTATTCCACAATAGTGGAGCATGTAGCCAGGGCTCCTCAAATCTTGGAAGACAGACCATAAAAATAATGTGGGGCTAGAAGCAGGGTTGGTTTTAACTCTCAAAGGTCTACCCCTCAGTAACTCTCTTCAGCTAGGCAAGACCCACAAACTTCTCCAGCAGTGCTGGAATCTTACCACCAGAAGTTAAATACATAAACCCATGTGAAACACATAGACTCAAAACATAGCAAATGATAACTTTAGTTGAGATAGCAGGTGAGGACAAATGCTATGTCTGATTTTAATGGTTAACCATTATGATAATTTTTCTTATGTTAAAATTAATTTAAAAAACTAGTTTAATCTCACCTCACATTGTCATTTTTACATAGCTTGAGATGTTGTAATCAATGAGTCTTATCTCCTAATAGGGAATAGGAAACAGCTAGATGTATGACTGTGGTAAAAGAACAGTGCATTAACTAAAGTTATTCCTAACCATATAGTATTCGTGTAACTGTTATCCAGCAACAAAATTTGGTAGTTTATCTTTTTAAGAAGTGCTGTGGGATAATGCTGTTATACACTGGTTTAATAAAACACTGATTGGCCAGTAGCCAGGCAGTATAGGCGGGGCAAGCAGACTAATGGAATGCTGGGAAGAGGAAGAGCAGAGTCAGGAGTTGCCAGCCAGACAAAGAGGAAGTAAGATGTAAAGGCAGAACTGAAAAAAGATACCAAGCCACGTGGCTAAACATAGATAAGAATTATGGGTTAATTTAAGTGTAAGAGCTAGTCAGTAATAAGCCTGAGCAAATGGACAAGCAGGTATAATTAATATTAAGCCTTTGTGTGATTATTTTATAAAAGGCTGTGGGACTGTGGGTGAGAGATTTGTCCAGACCACAGGCCAGGAAGGACACAGAAAAACGTCCAACAACAAAGAAGATAAGACAGTGTGCTACAGAGTAAGTCACAATGTAATATGTACCCATGTTTCTTCACTAATTTTAAATACATGTATCAAATTTAAAACTGATAAAAATGAACCAATTAGTAGAGAATTGTCTTTGCTAATATTAGCTGGTCTTTGCTATGAAGAATGGAAACACTGTGATATCATTATTTGTAGTTAACAGTTCTTTTATCTTCTGAAATCATTATTAAGGGAATAACCTATGGTATAGGAAAATTTAGGCACATTGAGAATATTTTATACTATAATTTAAAATTAATATGAATATTTTAATCAATTTATGTTGTAGAAAGTATTGTGTGCATATATTTTAAAGATGGTTTATATCTATGTCTTATTTTTAAAACATAGAAAGTAGTTCCTTAAAATTATTAGTTGATTAAAAAGTATTCATATAGCTACCATTGAAAAACAATTTTGACTTTTTTTCAGTATTACACAGCATACTAACAACTGAAGTATAAAATGTATTCTTTTTCATCAAGTATTCTACTATTGCTGTCTAATTACAAAATTTCATGGTCATAGTAAATGTGTAAATGATAGCTACAAATAAATCTGGATTGAAGTTATACAAATACATTATAAATGCATACAGGCTTTCTACTGGTGATGATTAAAAACTCAGTAATGATAGTCAAAGATCATTTTACCATTCTGTTTCTATATTTTACCCTTAAAATGTTTGACATTTAAGAACAGGAATTTCAACAAATCCACCCCTACTTCACCCTTTGGATTTTGTTGTTGCTTTGGTTTAATTTTTTTCACCTAATCTAGAAATAAAATTATTTTTAAGAACAGCAGAAAGTAGAATAAATCTGTCTTACATTCTTCTCTTTTAAAAAAGATTATTCTTTTGTACAAACATGCCTCTCTCTAGTTTGGACTTGTAAAACCTTACACATTTTGAAATTTTAGGTTCTGACATGTTTGAGTTTTTTTGTCACATTAAAATACACTGGAAGATTTAGATATTATATTCTTCATTTTAAATCTTGCTGTATAATGGTGAGCAGACTATGGAGTGTTGTTTGTCTATAACACATGGAAGATCTTGAGCCAGTAAAAGGATTTTCCTATTGAGATACAATAAAACATATCTGGTCTTTATCCCTGGTCCAAGGCTCAAAACCCCTAAAGCCCTTGGGATTTCCCTACTGACCGCTATCCTTTGTTTTTATGAGGTCCCCTGACTGTAATCAGCTGTGCACACGCCAGGGCCATGTCTGCGGCTGAATGCTCTGAGCTTTCCACTTCATGTTCTTCCTCAAATTCTGCCAAAGCATTGAGTTCAACCACCAATGGCCAGTGATTTAGTCAACTTAAAAACAAGTACCTCCAGAAATTAGGCTCAGCAAGTTTCCGTTATGTGCCAGGGAGGTGGTAGGAGGTAGATGTTCCCAGAGCCTGGTGATTTGCCTTTCCTGCTGGGAGCAGCCTCGTTAATCACCTGTTTGTGTTTTCCTGAGTTCCATCCTTTCTTGCAAATGTCAGCATACACATGGTGCTTTCCTGAGTTCTGTGAGTTACAAGAGTGGATTATCAAACTATTAATTTCATTTTTCTGAACTAGACTTTTATCTATTCTGCAAAAGATCCCATGATGAAACAGCAAGAGAAATGAGTAAACTTCTTATCCTCTTAACAATTTAAGAGCTATGATTAGGAAGAAAAAAAAAATCATCAAGAAAGAAGGCCACACCAAGCACCACACAGAGCTGGCTTACCTCCCCCACAATTTAATCCTAGAGGAATGGCACCAAGTCCTGCTGATCCGTATAGACAGAAATTCCAGTTCCAGGGACTCCTCGGCTGGCACTATTGGCAGAAAGCTTATTGGCAGTTCATAATGTACAGAACTTTAGAACTGAAGGGAAGTTGTGGAAACTCAAAACAGAAATGCTAGTGTTATCATCAAGTTTATCACCAATTAAGGTTTTTATTCCTGTCTAGTCAATATTGCTGAAGGTTTGCCCTGGGGGCACCCAGGGCAAGGAAAGGTATGAATGAATGTGAAGTAAAGGCGCTACTTTTCATAAAAATTCAGTTCTTCTATTGTCTTCTCTGACATTACCAAAAGGAAAAAAAAAAAAAAAAGCACTTAGCTGTTGTGGTGGTTTGAAAGAAAATGGCCCCCAAAGGGAGTGGCACTATTAGGATGTGTGTCTTTGTTGGAGTAAGTGTGGTCTTGATGGAGGAAGTGTGTCACTGTGGGGGTGGGCTTTGAGGTAGCCTATGTTCAAGCTACTCCTAGTGAGACAGTCCACTTACTGTTGCCTGCAGATAAAGATGTAGAACTCTCAGCTCCTTCTCCAGCACCACATCTGCCTGCATACCACCATGCCCCACCATAATGATAATGGACTAAACCTCTGAACTGTAAGCCAGCCCCAATTAAATGTTTTCTTCATAAGAGTTGCTGTGGTCATGGTGTCTCTTCACAGCAATAGAAACCCTAACTAAGACAGCTGTTATATGTGAAATCAAATGTTTGATCTAAAAAACAACACACTTGACCTCTCAGGTCATGAAGGCAGCCAAGGTGCTTTGCCCAAAGCAGTTTCACAGTAAAATATCTCTAAAAACACAGAAACAGCTAAACTAGACACTGTTGTACAGAAACCATTTAATGCATTATAATTTCTTATCTGAGGTTTCATTCTGAGCTGGGATGGGGAAGGTGCATGAAGATGCCAAACCGAAAAAATGAACTATCCGCCAGGATTAAACGGAGAAATGCTCACAATCAGGCTTGAGTTCCTGCAGCTCCATGGACAGGCCCATAGTATTCAGGAGCTAAGCCCTGCACACCCCAGTTTTCTAGCCCTGTATCAGCTGGAGGCCTATTTCCCAAACAGAAAGATTGGCAATGTCCGCCCTTGGCTGGGAAAAGCAAAACTGAGCAATGGCCTAAATTTGTTGACTGAGAAATGAAATCTCAATGTGTGGTGTAAAGTAGTCAAGGGTGAAAACGGACAAGTGAGATAAGTGAATCCTCAGATTAAAGTCAGCAGCAAATAAGAACGAAAACTAGAAGACCGAGAGAGTTGATACTGCATGGAGTTTTAAAAAACATCCAGTAGCCGGGCGTTGGTGGCGCACGCCTTTAATCCCAGCACTCGGGAGGCAGAGGCAGGCGGATCTCTGTGAGTTCGAGGCCAGCCTGGGCTACCAAGTGAGCTCCAGGAAAGGCGCAAAGCTACACAGAGAAACCCTATCTCGAAAAACCAAAAAACAACAACAACAACAAAAAAAAAACATCCAGTATCTTTTGTTATGAGTTGCTAAAAGCTCCACTCATCTGCCATGAAATCTCACACGCCTGTGAGGTAGAGATTATTCTCCTCGCTATTTCAGAGATGTGTTCACTGAGGTGAAGACAAAATAAGGTAATTTCCCAGGTCATGCATCTACTAGCGGGTAGAGCTGGTTTTGGAACTTAGGATTTGTGATCTGAGAGTCTAAGCTCTTCCACATCACACATCAAATTGCCTCTTCATCACAAAGAAACTGAGTAGTATGCATGAGTGAGACAGACCAGGCAGTATGCATGAGTGAGACCAGGCAGTATGCATGAGTGAGACTTTGCTGCCTCAGTTCTCATGGTGAATAAATGTTTGCTGGGTACCAAAAATCTGGGGACAGTCTGTGTGCATCTCTTTTGCTCAAGCTTAAAGTATGAAAGTGGAGCTTTGTTACATATGATGAAACTTGAAATACACGCTTGTAATGTTGACTAACAGCCTATAGGTTAGATATACTTAAAGACACATCAGAAAAATTACCATGAGGGATAAATCAAAATGTTGCTTTGCATAAAATAAATGCATAAGCATGGATGTAAATACAAATGGGAAAACTTACCTTAACAGAACTGTGGGGGTGTCATCCTTGGGCAGGTGACCCTGGGCTACAGCTGAGAAAGCTGGAGGTAGCAGGCCAGGAAGTAGCATTCCTCCATGATTTCTGCTTTAGTTCCTGTCTCCAAATTCTTATGTTGAGCTCTGGCCCTGACATTCCTCAGTGGCAGATGGTAACCTGAATGTTGAATTAAAGTCCCCAGGATACTTTTGGTCCTAATGTTTATCATAGCAACAGGAACTAGGGCAAGAGGCAACTGTGTTGTGCTTTTTATATTTAAAATATATAGACACTTTGAGTAATGGAAGAAGAGCTGTTCTGAAGGGTCGAACGCCACAAAAAGGATTGTGATGAGCAGAACCAATACTCGAGTTGTCTCCCAGTTAAATAAAGTGTGCACACAACACAACTCGAGGGCATTGCAGGGAGAACAAAATGACCAATCTGAGTGTTAGAAGACATCCTAGAGCTAATCACTGTGCTATTGTTTAATCAAAAATAAGGAGGAAACAAATTTTATTAAAATATGCTGTAAAACCGCGCTGGATATGGTCATACACAGAGAAAAAGGAAACAGGAGGCTCTGTGGGTGTGGCTGAGTCCCCAGGATTTACTTATTTGCTTTTTTGTCTAAATACAGTAATGTATACATATGCCTACATAATATATTCTCTGTCTAGTAAAATAAATTCAGAGATTACATTGTCTCAAATCACGGGATATGTTTTCTCAGTATTGCTATTAATAAAAACCCACTTATTCACATATGCCAAAGACTTGGGCACAAAAATTTAAGCAGAGATCTTCCACATGAGAAGTTTCAGTGACTTTTGAAACTTTTTACTAAAATGTAAAATTATGGCTGGTGAGGTTGCTCAGTGGGTAAAAGCTCTGCTCTACAAATTTCTCAGGATGAATTCAATCCCTGTAACCTGTGAAAAGAACTGATTCCTGAATGTTGTCCTCTGACCTCCAGATGCATGACTCCTCACCACAACACACACACACACACACACACACACACACACACACACACACACCACATACACACACTAAAAGGTTTTTTTTTTTTAAATAAAATTACTCCCCATTTTGATTATCTTGAAAAACAATTGGACATGGATGGCAGAAATTTATTTGTTAAATGTAAGCAAAATAAATTTGTCTAATCAGTTAATACATTGTACCAGAAAGTACTAAACCAATATTTTGAAACTAGTGGGAAATATTCAAATGAGACATATACAATTGCTACAGTGAAAATAATTTTATTATTACAAGTTTTATAAGCAATATTTTACAGCATAAAGAGCTTTTGTCTTAATGTGTAAGATGAAGTATTATTTAAAGTATGCATCCTATATTATGTGCCTTTTAGATGTCTGTTTTTGTATATATTTTGTGATATAGCATACATGTATGGTTTTAAATGAATAAACAGAGATTTACTGTGCCATGGAACAAACCAACTGTGACTTACTTCATTTCAACTCAGGGACACTGACCCCTTAGCCAGACTGCCTCGTAAATCATGCTGATGGCATTTATAAGGGAAGACAGTGGAGAGAGCCTACTTCATAAAGCCTTTTAGCAGGATAGACACGGTGGGTCTGGATTGCTTACTGTAAATCAACCTGCAATTTTTAGATTTATGGGTATGGCTTGCTTAAGAATAGACTATGATAACACGAATATATTCTTTCTGTGTAACTGAGTGTGAAAATGGTACATCACAAAGTAAAATGCTTCTTTGAGAACATAGATAGTTTCCATAGCCAGTGTTCAGAATTCACTTGGTATCTCAGCCCAAATTACTCTGTGAGAAAAGGGATGTTTTTGAATGCTTTGATTAAAGCATGCAGACTTTTCCAGAATGAAATGTGGCATCTGTATTGTTTCTTGCTTATATCCTTAAGCATCAGGACAAATTTGTACTATATCTTGGAAGTGTCTATGATTAACCTGAAATGAACATATTGTGAAATTCAAACCTCTGGGTGAACTGCCAGATCAAATTATGTTGCTAGTAAACTGCCTTATAGAAACTACAGAACCAGTGCAGTGGATGCCACAAAAACCCCTCAGGTAGTTGACAGTAATTGTCTAAAAGAACTAACTAAAAATTTATTTTTGCAGAAAAATATTTATTTACTAATAGAGCATAAAGTAACTTCCATGTCAGGTGCATATATATTTCACAAGTGACAGAGAAAGCTCAAACTGATGTAGTAAAATGAGAAACTTTGAAGTTCATGTTTAGATACAATTGATAATTAGTGTTATATGTAATATGGTTGAGGAGGAAAGGGTGAAAGCGTATAAAAAATAGAGTATATGAGGCCAACCAGAAGTGCCAAGGAGGGAGCCGCTCATACTGCAGCTCTGGATGGAATGGCCAAGGAAGGTCTTACTTAGGTCAAATAAAAACATAGTGGTGGGCTGGAGAGATGGCTCAGTGGTTAAGGACACCAACTGTTCTTCCAGAGGTCCTGAGTTCAATTCCCAGCAACCACATGGTGGCTCACAACCACTTGTAATGAGATCTGGTGCCCTCTTCTGGCCTGCAGGGACACATGCAGGCAGAATACTGTATACATAATAAATTAATAAATCTAAAAAAAAAAAAAACCAAAAACAAACAAACAAAAAAAACATAGTGGCTTGTTTCAACCCTAACAAAAGAGGAAATAAAGCCCAAAGTTGCTTTTTTTATTTTTCAGACACAGTCTCTTGTAGACCAGGCTGTTCTTGAATTCAGTAGGTAGTTGAGCATGACCTTGAGCTTCTGAGCTCTCTGCGTCCACCCCCCCCATATTAGGACTATGGGCATTTCCATGCCCAGTTTTTATGCAGTGCTGGGGATCAAATACAGAACACCCTTCTGCAAGGACAGGTTCCCAGTAAATGTCTACATTTTAACTGTGGCCCAGTGTCACCCATGTTATTAATTGAGGACTACTGTTCCAAGATATCTGATGCAATCATCCTCATTTCAACTTTAAAAACTTGTCCTTTCTTAAATACAATCTCCTTGAGTACACTCAGTTATCTGACATACACATTCCCAGTGAGGTGTTATTATGTCCACATCTTATTATTCTTACAAGAATCTCTCTGACTGCTATTTAGTTGAGAGCCCCACTGATAAGTATTGAAGAAGTTAAAGGAATGAATTTAATAATAGCTGTGGTGAAATGAGGACATGACCACTCCAAGGTCTGGTTGAGGAGAAGGATTTTATTGTAGACATGAGGAAGAGTACAGCCAGAGGCATCTGGAAGAGTCCAGACAAGGGAGAGAAAGAGGTAGACTGAACATGGCCAGCAGATTCAACTGTGCCATGAGGGGTGGGGTGGAGGGGATGAGATAGGAAGAGAAGAGAGACAGGAGAGAGGGCAAAAGAACCAAGAGAGGGGAACCCAGAGCAGAGCCAAGAGAACCAAGAGA
>CABHPP010148349.1:12720-37327 GCA_902168425.1 Peromyscus attwateri
AGAGCCAAGAGAACCAAGAGAGGGGAACCCAGAGCAGAGCCAAGAGAGGGGAACCCAGAGCAGAGCCAAGAGAACCAAGAGAGGGGAACCCAGAACAGAGCCAAGAGAACCAAGAGAGGGGAACCCAGAACAGAGCCAAGAGAACCAAGAGGGGGGAACCCAGAGCAGAGCCAAGAGAACCAAGAGAATGTGTGACCAGAACGACAGGTTTGTAATAGGAATCAGAAGCTGGGGGGAGGGGAGCAAAGTCCCTGGGCTGGGGAGGTTTAGGACAGGGGTCAGGGGTGAGAAGAGCAGAGAGAAGCCACAGGTAGGTACTGAGGGAGCCTGGTGGCCAGCGTACCCTCTGGTATGCTACTAGTCACCACAGTTAGCTATTTGTCCTAAGCTTTTCTTGGACTTGACCACCTGGGGTTGAGAGACAGCATCCCAGACAGACCGAACGGCTCACACAGAGGAGAGACCAGGAGCACACCTTCTGCACAGGAAGTCAAGACAGCTGGAGTCTAGCCCGCAAAAACGGACACCGGGAGGTTTGTGAATAAAGTGATACCCTCATGTTACTCAATGCTGGAAAGACAAAAGGAATTAAACACAGATGCGTAAACAAAACAGTACTTGTTTCAAAGCCAGTATGGATTAAAGCAGAAGTTAGTGGATGAGAAGCAGAAAACACATGGGTCTTAAACTTGTTTCCTCATAATTTTTGTCATGAAATATAATATGCAGACATGAGTTTGTTAAAAAGCCAGTAGTATTGTTGAGACATTGTCTGTTCCTCTATTTTAGCACATGGCTTTGTGAGTTCTGAAGTTTTTTTATTACAAAAAATACAAATTTAGAAGCATTGTATTATATTAAAACTTTTATCTCCAGGAGCTGTTTCCATCTCCAGTGATAATATAAGTATCCTTTTTTTTTTTTAAAAAAGAAGTAGTTTGTGTATCTAAGTCAACCAAATAAATAAAAATCCCCAGCCCATGGAGTCCATTTTGTGTCCTCCTGAGCATAGGACCTCCCCTGGAATGTGGTTGATATATCAGGATAACTCCACTGAAGGAAACTGGTTTTCCTTCTCCCTGCAGCTGTCAATTGCACATAGCTTCCTAGTTAGGGGTGGGGCTTTGTGCCCACTTCCCTGTTTGAATCTGTGCAGGTTTTGTGCATGTTGTTACAGCTCCTGTGAGTTCGTATGTGCCTCAGCCCTGTTGCGTCTGGAAAATGCTGTTTTCTTGAAGTCATCTACCCCCACCTGCTCTTACAATCTTTCTGCCTCCTCTTCCTAATGTACCCTGATCCTTGATGGGAGGAGTGTGATAAACACAGCCCTTAAGGGCTGAGTGCTCCAAAGCCTCTCACTCTCTGCACATTGTCCAGTTGTGGGTCTCTGCCTTAATTATCATCTACTTTCAGAAGAAGCTTCTTTGGTGAGAATTGAGTGATTCACTGATCTATGGATATAGCAATATGTCATTGGGAATCAATCCATTGCTATTTCCCGTTAGTAGAATAAAGCAGTAGATTTTCCCTTAGTGCCTATGACCTCTCTAGTCCCAGGTGCTTGGCCTCATTAACAGTGTCAGGTATAGGTTCCATCTTATGGAGTGAGCCTTAATTCAGTTTAAAAAACAAAACAACACAAAATTGGTTACTTACTCCCGTGACATCTGTGGCACTACTGCATCTGTGGATACATACTGTAGCAAGTCATTGTCGTAGCTTGCAGGATTTGTATCTGAGTGAGAGTGACAGTTACTTTTCTCCTCCAGGAGTGTGTATAATACCTTCCTGAATTATGAGTACCAGTCAGTAGGGGTGAAGCTTCTAACTGGGCCCCAGCTTGAGCAATCCATGTTTGATGACATAAATATGTGCTGTCTTCAGCAAAAGCATCTTACCATTAGGTTGTGGAAAGTAACCAGTAGCAGCATTGCCATGTTGGGAGAGTCTATAGTTCCTCTTTGGCCAATTATTTTAAAAGATGTAACCCTTATATTTTTGGTTGTGAGCCTAGTTCGAGGCCAGCCTGGTCTACAGAGTGAGATCCAGGACAAGCACCAAAACTACACTGAGAAACCCTGTCTTGAAAAAAAACAACAAAACAAAACAAAACAAAAAGATGTAACCCACTCCTGATAGTGAGTTTTACTTAGTAGCACATGATGTTTGAGCATTGTTGTATGGTAACTCCATTTAAATTTCTATACATTTTAAGAAGTTTCTACAGCAGTAAATATCTGACTGGCTTTCCCATCGCCTCCACATTTAATCCTTCCGCAATTTCCCTTTGTAATGCTATATTCTAGTCCATTTTAACACAAAGCTTTTGACAAGGCAGCCATTTGTAAGTCTTAAAATAAATGAATTCACTTTTTTTAAACTACTCACTACTAAATCATAAAACACGCTCATACATGCATGTGTGCACATGCATACATACACAGACATACACACACACATAAGAGAGGGAGGGAGGGAGGGAGAGAGAGAGGTCACAAAAATCCTTTCATATTTTCAGGCAATATAGAGTAACTTAATTCTCTAATGGCTCCTAATGGTGTTGGAATTGGGACAACTTTATGTGTATTTGATGACTCAGAAAGTGTGTTGTGAGTGTGTGTGTGTGTGTGTGTGTGTGTGTGTGTGTGTATGTATGTGTGTGTATGTGTGTGTAGCAAGCAAAAAGGGGAACTAACTGCTAAATGTAGGATTCTGGTTAAAGACCAAATGCTCTTTCTACTGAAGTACCCTGAAGGAGGACTGACTTATGTATGCAGGATAGCAGAGTGAATTAAGAAGGATGTGTATCTATAAACCTGTTAGATTTAAACATCTTTCTAGGCAGCATCATTTTCTGCAGTAAAATATACAACTCTTCATTGTCTTTATTCATCCTGACTTAGAATTATAACTAAAAACTACAAGCCAAACAATACTGTAATGTTTAATAAGGAGAAATAATGCTGCTGAGACAACTGATTTAGAGGTTTTTTAGGTTAGAATATTGAGAAAAAAAATTCAGTATGTCTGGTTAAGTTTGAATTTCTAATAAACAGTAATGCTCTGGCTAAAAACAAAACAAAACAAAACAAAACAAAACAAAACAAAAAACAACTAACCAGCCAAACAAACTAAAAAAACAAAACAAAAGACAAAAAATAAAACAAAACAAAACAAAAACCAAAAACCAAAGAAACAAAAGCTATACATGGGTCATAATTTATAAGCTAAAAACATTAGATTTCTTTTCTAAAGAATTTCAGAGTAGAAACAGTTGTTTCATTTTTAATTTGTATGTTGTATTTGGGTGATTTAAATACACAAAACTAAACAAAAGAATACCATAGAAAGTTTCTTCTTTATTATATATGGCAACACGTGGCAGGGTCCACATGGAGTTCAAGTAAACCAACAAAACTGAACATCAGAGGAATGATTATGTTCTCTTTGGGACCTAATTATTCCCCATAGATTGAAGCACAAATATATGAACGTATATGAAATGTATTAAAAATAATTCAGTTTATCTTTGGGTTTAAAATTATCTTGGGATTCCTTTTATTTGATATAAGAGGTATTTCATAATTTTGGGCATCACAGCCACCTATTAGAATATTATATTGTTAGACAGAACACTTTTATAAATAGAAAAATGAAGAATCCAATGCTTGCAAGCCTTGCTCATCTGCTGTGTGTATTCGTCTTCTCCCAGCCTCGGTAATTTCAGAGGTCTTTTCTACGCAGTCAGCGCAGAGAGTCTGCAGTTCTATTTGTATTATCGCAGTCTAATGAATGCCGTTGTACAGCAGGTGTCAGATCATATCTGTTGTTTTGCAGTTGGGTATGAATAGAAGATGTATTGCCATCGCAAGCGAATCTAATATGAGGCTAATGAGCGGTAATGAGCAACTGTTTTGTCATTATTGAGGCAACCACTGAGATGCTAATAAACTCTCATTTTGCTCTTTAGAAAAAGCAGTGACCAGGATTTACAACATGGCCTTAATATCCCCAAAGCCTGAGGCAAAAATAAATAAATAAATAAATAAGTAAATAGTGAAAAAGTGATTTAGCCATTTTCTGTATGATGGTTCTCCTTCGTAAAATGTACTCACTATAATGTCTCTCAAGAACTCCATAACCAAAAAAAGATGAAGAACGTGTGTCCATTAAGTGAATATGAAGTTGAGAAGAAAAGCACTGTGTCTCATTTTCCTTAATTAAATATGATTTCAGAGTTTCTCACTTGCCAGGTCTTTGTAGTATAATGAACTCTAACATTGGCAACATTGTTGTTTAACTGGGTTATTAGAAGTAACATTATTGAGAGGGCTTATTTTTTGTAATTAACCTTATTTGTTCCTGTGGATAGCCTGACATGGTAAATGACCAACAGTACTCTGGCCCCTGTTTTATATCTCTGCCTTTTCTACAGTAGTGTAGAGCAGGGAACTCAATAAATATTTATAGGATGAATGGTGAATAAATAATTGAATGAATGGAGAAAATTCCTTTCATTAAATTTGCTTTCTTAGGTAGAAATATGTTGTTTAAAGGAGTTATTAATACATATACATTTAAAATGTCCTAAGACCCAACCTGGCTTTGAGTACTTTACATTTCTGGGTAAAATGTTTTAGTGTATATAACTAAAACCTTGTTGTTATGCATGATTAATTTATGTTAACTCTGAAAACTAATTAATTTTGGAACTTTTCTATGCATTTTTTACAACTTATATATAGATGTTACTTTAATTAACTAGTTAATTCTTTGATAAACATGCAAGGTGTTGAAATCTAGATTGACGGTCAAGCACTTGCCAACTGTATGTAAGATCTTGGTTTCAATATCCAACAACATGAAAAAAGTCCACCTATGTTTTTTTTTTTTTTTTTTTTTTTTGGTTTTTCGAGACAGGGTTTCTCTGTGTAGCTTTGCGCCTTTCCTGGAACTCGCTTGGGAGACCAGGCTGGCACCTATGTTCTTAAATATAAAGATTTAACTTTATTGGCTGTTAAATAAGATATGTACAAATATAGCATATTTATATTCTTTAGTGTCTATAAATATTAAGCAACAAACATAAGCTAGAGATGTGGTAGTTTGAATGTAATTGGCCTGCATAAGCTCATAGGGAGTGGCACTACTGAGAGGTGTGACTTTGTTGGAGTAGGTGTGGCCTTGGAGGAAGTGTGTCACTGTGAGGGCGGACTTTAAGGTTTCCTATGTCTAGGATACTACCCAGTGTCTCAGTCGACTTCTTGTAGGCTGCAAGATGCAGGACTCTTAGCTACTTCTCCAGCACCATGTCTGCCCTCATGCTGCTGTGCTCCCTGCCATGATAATGGACTAAACCCCTGAAACTGTAAATGAGCACCCCAATTAGATGTTTAATTGATTTTTATAAGAGTTGCTATGGTCATGGTGTCTCTTCATAGCAATAGAAACCCTAATTAAGATAGAAGTTGGTACTGGGAGTGGGGTATTGTTGTGATAGGCCTGGCCATGATTTTGTTTGGAGGAATTTAGACTTTGGTACTTTAGGTTAGGAAAGTAGTGGAATGTTTTAAGCACTGCTTTTAATGGGCCATAGTAGTAGAAGCATGGAAGACAGTGGTGTTGAATATGATTTGATCAACTGTGAGGGGCTCACTCAAGAGGTGACAGAAGAATTATAGTATGTTGCCTAGAGATCATTCTTGTGAGATTTTGGTGAAGAAAGTGGATGCTTTTTGCCCTTGCCTGGAAAGTTTGCCTGAGGCTAAAGTGAAGAGTTTTAGATTAGTTCCATTGACAGAGGAAATCTCAAAACAGCCTTGCATAGACACTGTCGTGTTGTTATTAGTAGTAACACTAATGAAGATTTATAATGAAAAGGAGCAAGGATAAACTGCAAATTGCTGAGGAGGGTAAATTGCAAAATGTAAAATTTAAAGAGAAAAGAAACACCAAAAAGTGGAATGGAATTAAGTCCTGTGTTCAAGGAGATAAACAGATTAAGAAATGGAATAAAGAGAGTGATGACCTCAGGGTAAGATCCTATCCAGCTAAGTTTCCAACTTGTAGAAAGGAACCAAAGAAAAGCTTAGAGCTATGTGTGGTGGTGCATGCCTTTAATCGCAGCACTGGGAAGGCAGAAGCTGGCAGATCTCTGAGTTTGAGGTCAGCCTGATCTACATATCCAGTTTCAGGACAACCAAGCTTAGGCAGTGAAGGTAATAATTAAAAACAGAAATCTAGTGAAGATGTAGTTGAACAGGGGGGCCATGTTCCACCCCAGTAAGCAGCAGAACTTGGCAGCTCTGGCCACGTTGTTCTGGCTTTAGAGAATTAAGGATAGAAAAAAGGGGCTATGGAATTTGCCCTCAAATCTCAGGAAAGCAATTGAAGCCAGGCATTTGTCAGGGGTGCCCCTGAATGGAAGCCTAGTAGAGAGGCCATTGCGTGAAGCTGTGAAGTTGAAGCTTGGATTGCCTTGGAGAACCCAAGATGTTAGAGATGCCAGAGTTATGGGATACCTGCTGAGGAAAGCTGCTAACAGGGAATGGAACCAGCCCAAGAGAGAGATGTGTGTTGCAGTCAACAAAGTTTCAAGGAGTTGGAGATCTAAAGAGCATTTTGACATCAGACATGGAGATGCAGAGTTTGGAGTTTGCCCAGCTGGTTTTTGGTCTTGCTTTGGTCCAATATTTCCTCTCTATGCTCCCTTCCCTATATTTTGGAATAGTAATGTATATCCTGTGCCATTACAGTTAAGAGATTGTATAAATCTCAGAAAATACTTCAAACTTTGGACTTTTAAGCATTCTTGAGACTGTGATAGACCATGGGGACTTTTGAAGTTAGACTAAATGCGTTTTGCATTATGATATTGTTACAAGCTTATAAGAGCCAGGAAGTGGAATGTGGTAGTTTGAATGTGATTGGCCCCAATAAGCTCATAAGGAGTGGCACTACTGGGAGATGTGGCCTTCTTAAAGAAGGTCTGGCCTTGTTGGAGGAAGTATGTCACTGTGGGGCAGGCTTTGAGTTCTTCTATGCTCAATCTACTCCCAATTTCACAGTCTACTTCCTGTTGTCTGTAAATCACATGTAGCAGCTCCTTCTCCAGCACCATGTCTGCCTGGACGCCCCCATGGTTTCTGTCATAATGGTAATGAAATAAACCTCTGAAACTCTAAGTTACCACTTCAAGCAAATATTTTCCTTTATAAGAGTTCTTGTAGTCATGGTGTCTTTTTTTTTTTTGGTTTTTCGAAACAGGGTTTCTCTGTGTAGCTTTGCGCCTTTCCTAGAACTCACTTGGTAGCCCAGGCTGACTTTGAACTCACAGAGATCCGCCTGGCTCTGCCTCCTGAGTGCTGGGATTAAAGGCGTGTGCCACCACCGCCCGGCCATGGTGTCTCTTAACAGCAATAAAAAACCCTAAAATAATATTTGTAAGTATGGAACATGTGGACATATTAGAAATTAAAAAGAAGTTGCTATTAAACCAAGAAAATGTTCTCTATCATTTTTGATCAAATTTACTTATATTTATCATCAATTTCTTATAGGGACTAAGGAGAGTGACAACATCGTTTTAAAATGGCCCTATTACTGACATGTTGGCAAAATGCATTTTATATGTTGCTATTGCTTCCTGTCATAGTAATGTAAAAATTCAAGCTGGGCGGTGGTGGCGCACGCCTTTAATCCCAGCACTCGGGAGGCAGAGCCAGGCAGATCTTTGTGAGTTCGAGGCCACCCTGGTGTACAGAGCGAGATCCAGGAAAGGCACAAAGCTACACAGAGAAACCCTGTCTTGAAAAAACAAAAAACAAACAAAAAAAAATTCAAATAACACAGATAACACAGAAAGACTTTTAGTAATAAGTAACTGTTTATTTCAACTCTATCCAACTTTTGGCTTTTTCTTTGTATCATTTCTTTTTTTAATAAGGTTTATTTTTGTTACTTTTAATTAGCGCATTGTGTGCATAGATATGTGCACCTGAGTGCAGGTGCTTACCAAAGCCAGAGGAGTCAGATCCCCCTGGAGCTGAAGTTACAGGCAGCTGTGAGTGTCCTGATGTGGTTGCTAAGAATTTAACTCGAGTTCTCCAGAAGAGCACTATGTGAATGCCTGAGTCATCTCTCCAGGCATCTTTAATAATTTCTTAATTCTTTAAAATTTTTAATTTTTATTTATTTCTAAGTAGTAATCAATACTCCCTTTTTCTTTTAAAAATATTTACTTTTATTTATGTGCATGTAAATGTGTTTGTATGTACATATGTGTGCAGATGTCTGTGGAAGCCAGAAAAAAGGGTCAGATCCCCTAGATCTGGAAATACAAGTGTTTGTGAGCCATCATGTGTGGTTCTGGGAACCAAACTCCAGTTTGAAAGAGCAGCAAGTTTTCTTAACTGCTGAGCCACCCTTCCATCCCCTATTTCCCCTTTTTATCACTCAAGACTTATGTTTGAAAATGTGGGCTGAACATAGTTGATGTTCTTAGGATATGGCAAATATTTATAGTACTTAAGACTCCCTCCCCCCTCTTCGAAGCAGGGTCTCACTATGTAGCCCCAGCTTGCCTGTAACTTACTATGTAGACCACTTGCTGCCTTGAATTAATGGAGATCTCTCTGCTTCTGCTTCCTAAATGCTGAGATTAAAGGCAGATGCCACTATACTAAGGAAGACTCTCTGATGGATGAGTGTGAATAGGAGAAAAGAAGCCAGTACCCAGGCCAGGCAATGACTCTACTCCCAAGTCAAAACTGTCATGGTAGTTGCTTATTTCTTATTCTCTTTCAATTTCATTTGTTTTCAAACTATGGTCTGTGGACCCCCCAGGTGTCTGACGTACCGTCTTAGGGGTTGTAAAGTCAAAAGTCTTTCCATATAACACGAATGCATCATTTTGCCTGGTTCTTTGTTATCTTGATAGCACAAAAGCAACAGCAGGGAATGATGCTGGTTCCAGGTAGTTGTAGCAACCTGGACTCACAATCAAAGAAAGAGGCAAGGAAGACAGTGTCACAGAGTGTTCCTGGTAAAAAGGAAATTATATTTCCTTGCTCAATTACCTTGATCCTTGAGTGCAGGATTTTAACACTCTGTGTGGCCAGGAAGTGCTTGTTTTGAGTAAACACTTGAAGAGTGAGAGGAAGGAGACATTTTTTTTTTTGTTTTCATGGAACACCAGTTTTATTTGAAATAGTGTCTGACAAATTAACAAAAAATTGGCAATATTTTCTTGGTGATATATAAGGTAAAGCTGTCCATTCAAGAAAAATAAGGAAAAAGCATTTGCTTCCAAAGATAAAATTTAAACTTTCAGAGAAAAGTTTTGTGAACGTCTCTGTTTGCTATTCTGAGCTTGATAGTTTTCAAAAAGTATTTTTCTATTGAGAACTATAGTGATACTAATCAATGTCATTAAAAAATGTATCGTGATTAAAAAGAGATGTGATTCAGTGAAGTGTAATTTCCAATGACCACGGCATGATGTTGAAAGATCATACATGAGTGAAAATTTATTCACAGTTGCATATTGGCTCCTGGATTTTATGTGGGATTCATTGATATGGTCTTGTCTTACAGAATCTGCATTTGGCATGTGCTAGTATAGTGAAAAAGACCCAAAATGGTCTGAAAAGATCATTAAAATACTCCTTACCTTTTGCTACATTTTGTGTGATATCAGATTTTCTTGATATTTTTAATCAAACCTGAAGATGTCACAGCAGATAATCCAGGCATTGTGTCCTAAAGACCTGTAACTCCAGTACTAGAGAAAATGAGGCAAGAGGGTTGTGGGTTTGAGACCAGCCTGAGCTATAGGGAGAACTTGTCTCAAGCAAACAATATGAAACAATACAAGTCAAACAATAAAACCACACAACAAACCAAAGCCAAAGCTATCATCACAGCAGGTGGGAGGAGGAAGCATGTAAAACTGGCTGTCTTTACTAATGCAGATATAAAAAGAGACTTGCAAAAATGTAAGATTATATTTGTTTAGTTTGTTTGTAAAAGTATGTTATTTGTGCTGCAATAAACTGCCATTGTTTTGAAATATACTAATAAATATATAGTTTTTTAAGGTTCAACTTCCAAAATTGAGATTATTGAAAAATTACAATTCATGTAAATAAATGTTGGTTGTGTATTCATGCATTTTTAAGGGTGCACAGGAATCCAGAGATGAAAGTATTTGAGAACAAATTATTGACGTTTTCCTACAAAATTTGAAGACTTGCTGTTTCTTTTATGCTTAGCTGAGTTTTTGTTTCTGGGTCTTTTTCAATATCTTTGTTCTTTTGTCATTTCGCTGGGTGGATCAGGGTGGAAAACGGGAGACTGGCCACTGATTTTGTTCTACAGCTTATGAAGACAGCAGCTAGTGCAGGCTCCCATTCTTAAGAACAAAGGAGCTTCTCTGTAGACACATCACTGTCTACTTGACTTACAGGTTGTTGAGCTTACCTTGCTGACATGAATTGACACCCCTATGTCTTTGAATGAATGCAGTTTATGTTATAATATTATTTCGGTGTGATCCCCCCTCCCCAATTAGCAAAGGCAGTTCTTCCTCCCAGCAAAGTTACAGATTTTATTTTCTTTCTGGAAAGCAAGTCATGACCTCATCACTCATCCTTTGCAAAAAGGTGGCGCCTTTGAAAATTTCAGTGACCGTAAAGTTTTCTTTAAGAATGTCAAATAGAGCCGTCTATAGATGTTTCTGATAATTTTATAAAGTCATCAGAAGACAAAAGGTGGGGACAGTCTTGGGAAGGGGAAGCCTTGATCATGGTAGAACTGCTTCATCTCTTTCTGTAGGATTTCAAAGGCTGTTTTCAGTAATTTATGTTAATGCTTTATTTTCGAAGTTTTCTTTCTTCCATAAGCTTCTCATACTTTGACCAAGAACTGACCTTTCGCCTCTTTGAAATTTACCCTCCAACCCGCCCCCATCTCCAAACTAGCTTTTCATTAGGGAACATGGGAGACATCCCCTCACGTTGCTCTGCCTTGTGCTCTGGTGGCAAACCTCCCTGACAAAAATCAAAGTGCTGCGAGTGCCAGAGGGTGAACTCTGTGATCTCAGCCCCCTAAAGAGAAGTGTCCCCAGAGAGAGGTTCAGTCCATGTCAGTTACATCTTAATTCTTCTGAGACATGGGAAGCAGGCAGCTGTTTGAATACTTTTATTGAGAGACGGTTTCCAAATTGCACATCAGATTAGTATTTCACTCAGTCCTTTGAAGGGATGTAGCCAATGACTCAGACGCAATGCAATTTAAAAAGAACTTTTAAAGATTTTAACACAGATTTTCCTGCATCTTTTCAGGTTGAGCAGGAATGGAGCCCCTTGACTTTCGTGAGCGGCCCACTGCCTGGAATAATCTAATTCGAATGTAACTATGCTTGGAATTTTCCAGTGCCATCAATGGAAGTGAGTGAAGGTGCTCAGAGGACTTAGAAGCTAGCTCCCAGGTGTGTAGGTAGCAAGTTATGGTAAGGTTGAGATGGTTCTGGCCTCTGTTTTCAAAGTGGCACCAGATGGGGCCATTTTTCTTCTGGTTTAAAAAGGACTGAGTTTAATTTTAAAGCTGAAGAATACCTAACCTTCATAAGAAATATCTTGAGGCTTTAAATGACCATTTTAACCTACATGGACTCAGTCACTAGAACTATTTCATAGGCACAGCACTTCGGTTGTCCCCAAGGGAACAGAGACACTTAGGGTTTAGAATCTTTGTCGAACAGAATTAGTAAGTTTCAGAAATTAAATAAAAATGTCTGGTTTCACAGAGTGTGAATTTAACTACAGCATGGTTTTCCATTAACAGGTAAAGTACAGGGGAGACAGAAATAATATTAAGTTTTGATGGCAAATTACAGATTTTCATATTTGGCTTTTCTGATTTATTTATCTTTTACTGTAAAGCAACGGAAAGTTTCACACCTTATCACATGCTATTCCCTAATCAAACACTCTCCTTTCTTACTATTCAGATTCCACCTTTTTAAAAATGCCCATTTCAAATTTAATTTTCCTCATGAAGCTGTATGTCTTTAAAAATCACACACTCTCCAAATTTGACAGTTGGAGTATAACATGCTAGGTTGCTAATACAACTTCTGCTCAAGGTAAGTAATTACTAAGACAACTTGGATACTGTTATTTTCCAGGGGAAACATGCTGTTACAATATGTCAGTTTCAGTTTGCTTTTCGGTTTCTGTTATAAAACCCTGACCAAAACCATCTTGGGAAGGGAAGGGCTCATTTCTGTGGTGATATATTATGTCCCCCAATATATTGTGTATCCTAATAAAACTTATCTGGGGTCAGAGAACAGAACAGCCACCAGATTAGACATAGAGGCCAGACAGTGGTGGCACACACCCTTAATCCTAGCATTCAGGAGGCAGAGATCCATCTGGATCTCTGTGAGTTCAAGGCCACACTGGAAATAGAGCCAGGCATGGTGGCACAGACCTTTAATCCCAACGCTTGGGGATCTCATGTCTTGTTTGGGAAGGACACAGGCCTTTCATCCCAGGAAGTGATGGCAGGAAGCAGAAAGGTATATAAGGCATGAGGACCAGGAACTAGAGGCTTTTGAGAAGTTCGGCTGAGATCCATTGGGGTGAGGACTCAGAGCCTTCCAGTCTGAAGAAAGAGAATCAGCTGAGGATGGAGAGGTGAGGTTGGTTGTGGTTTGTTCTGTCTCTCTGATCTTTCAGCCTTTCACCCTAATAGCTGGCTCATGGTGTTTTTATTTAATAAGATCTTTTAAGGTTCGTGTTACACATTTCCACTTCCACTTCTAGGTAACAGATCACAACTGAAAGAAGTCAGGGCAAGAATTTACCGCAGGAACCTGGAGGCAGGGACTGAAGGAGAGACCATGGAGGGGTGCTGCTCACTGGCTTCTTTTACCTTTTTGTACATCCCAGGCCCACATGCCTAGGGATGGTATTGTCCACAGTGTATTTGGCCATTTAACATCAACCAGAAATCAAGAAAATGCTCCAACAAGCACACTTATATGCAATTATCATGGAGACAATTCTTAAACTGAGATTCTCTTTTTCCAGATCTACCAAACTGACAGCTAAAGCTATGACAGTGTCTAGTATCTTTCCCTGAGAAGCAGCTAGGAAATAAATGCTACCATATTACTTGTGACTATACACATTGTTTGGGACCAAGATGTCTGCTTATCTGGATATTTATTATCTCTTTGTTTATAATATTATCGGGATATTTATAATCTCTTATTTATTAAGAAATGTGCATTTTCAGTAGATTTTGCTTTTATTTTTAAAGGTTTACTACTCTTTTAGATGGAGAAAATGAAATTAAAGACTGGACCTGTAGACCTGGTCTTTAAAAATCAGTTACTTTATAGTTATCTAGCCTAGAATAGGAAAGTAGGGGATGGTTCACTGACAGCAAAATCTGATTCCAGATTTGGAGAAAGAATGGAATGCTGCTGCTTAGAAAAGCAAAGGCAAGGATGAGAACTGATAGAAATATGTGGGGTGATGTTGCCTGAGAGGTGGACTGCTCAAGGTGTAGAAAGGTTAAGTAATTTGCATGAGGCAAAGGGAGGTTTGCCTGGCATTTCACCCCCACAAGGGCTGCTTTTAAACTGAGGACAAGAATGAGCAGTCTCGTGCTCAGGGGGCTGCAATACTCACTGAAGGTTAGTGTTGGGGAGAGTCTGACCATGAAAAATGAATATGAAGCATTACGGGGGGGGGGGGGGGGGGGGGGGGGGCCATACTGCAATTTCCAAAGCTGGGACTTTGTTTTTCTAATCTGTTTCTTCTAACCCAAGAGAGCCATTTGAATTATTTTCCTTGATATTAATTTCCATTTCCTAATGCCAATTTCGTTTCTTCTTGGTGCAACTATTAATTTTTAAGCTTTCCTTACTTGATTACTTGCACATTTTAAAAATGGATTTATTTTCTTGTTCAATTTAACCACATATTTTGCCTCCACTTGACTCCCTGCTTCTGTTTAGGGAAACCCTCTCTTTAAGTCTTTTTGGTACACCAAAGAAAGGTTTTGCACAATATGCTTTGTGTAAGAAGTAACTTCAGTGATATACTTTTTTCCAAGTTTTTACAAAACTGTGCTTTTACCTTATGTTCCACCATTTTAAAATGTATTCAGATAATATGTAAATATATGTGCTTCATATCATATATATTTACAGATATCTTTGTCATTCAATTTGGAATCTTTTAGACATGTGTGTATCTATATATTTAGTCCCCTGACTGTATATTTTAGCTTTTAGATAATTTGTTCCCAGTTCTGTCTGTGGTTTGAAAGTCAGTATTTATGATCTTTAGCTCCTGTCCATCAGGTGATTTACTGACTTTCTCCAAGTTTTAATTTCAATGTCTCTACTCTGGAGGACCAAATTAAGTCTCTAGTTACTTTTTTTCCAAGTGTTGGTAGAAAAAAAATTTCAACAGTTAAGTAATAGCTGACAGTTCATAACCTAGTTCCCTGGCTTGGGGATGCACTGCCAACACAGAGCTAAGTTTTTTAGCAGAGATACCAGTTAATTGTTCTTTATTGTAAAAAAAAAAAAATCAGTATTTATTAAACCTATGCGATTTTTATGTCTGTGGACATTCACTGGACTCTAATTTGGTAAATGCACTGAGGTGAACACAGCTGATTCCACACAGATAAAAAAATCATTCTTAGTAATGAACCTCGTGGCCTCAGTGCCATGTGAATTCAGCAGACAGGTACTGAGGAAAGTTGGTCATCTCAGGAGACTTGCCTTGTACTTAAAGAATACCTTGGAGCTATTGGTAAATACAGACTGGAGGGGAAGATAGACAGTGGAGTTTTCTTCAGGCAACCCTTGCCATTCTGTTGGACATCCTGAGATATTCAAAGATGTAACATGACCTATCCAACCAAACAGAGATGAAAATTCTTAAAATCAGATGTCCAAATTCCTCACAGACTTAATATATAGTTTATTTTCTCTACTTTTGCCTCCTCGTGTGTGTGTGTGTGTGTGTGTGTGTGTGTGTGTCTATTATAATGAGATACAGAGAGGGACGTATTACACAGTGAGAGACTTTGACATGCAAAACAGCCATCATAGTGTTTTTGCAAATAACGAGGCCTTATTGAAAAGTAACTTATATTTCTCTCATCACAGTAGTGCTCAGCCAAACATGGACAAAGATTTTCATACAATGGATGTTTTTTTTCTGTCATTGATTGGTCACACAATGTGTGAGCTGTTCTGTAGCAGTGGACAGTGCTGCCGGAGGGAGACTGACTTTAATATTTGAGCAGTTTTCTGGTGGTATTTTTGAAGATAAGTGTAAGGAGCTGCTGTGCCGTTGTGAAAGGCAAGCCTTGGTGTATGTCTGCCTGTGATCCGCTCTCATGATGTGGACTGTATTTACCCTGTATAATTCTTTTCTTTCAGCTCAGTGTGACACTGCTCGTTTTTAGTACAAGACGGGTCATGTTTATCTGTTGCTCTATCTATGGTCCAGTGATCTCTTTTGTAGACTAAAGGGAACTATATGAAAACTGAACTGTGTCAAGGAGACCAAGAGTGTTAAAGTTCACCAAAGAATCAAGATGAGGCTTTGCAGAAACAAGAGGGAGTTAAAATTAGTATGAATTGATTTCCTACCCCCTTTTCAGAAACTGTTCTCACATGTTGAGAGCCTTCGGCCATTTATGTTCTGCTCTGTGTTAAGATGGTGACATGCCTATGCCAGAGGATGGCCAAGGTCAATGACGTGACCTATTTTTATTTTTCCTTAATAGGAAAAAGTTGCCATTCTTTTCCAACACTCACAGAGTCTTTCTGTGTGGTGGCTCTGCAGACGCTCTTTGTGAACATTTCACATCTTTTCCTTTGATTAAGCTTGTTACATTGCAGACCTCCTTGAACTCTAAACTTCTCATTTCTAGCTTTTCCAGTTAGATGTTCTAAATCTAGTGATCTATTATACAATATTATTAACTTAGCTGTCATTGGGCACCTTCTTTATTCACTTCACATTTATTTTCCTTTTAAAAATAAAACAAGAAATATTGTTATAGAATATTTCTAATTGAGTAATTTAATTTACAAATTTGAATTACTCAAAGAAAATAAGGAAGAACTCATTATATAGACATTCCATATGTCTCAATTTATCTTTCAGGTTTTCTTTCATTGGCTGGAGTTACAAAGAGATCTTATTTCTTGATTAAATCAGTAACATTTTATTGGTTTGGACATGAATCTACCTAAATTGATTACTAATGTTTTAGAAGGCAGTACATCAGTCATAATGGAAAAGAAAACAAACAATATATACTAAAGCATGGAAGATTTTGTAGAAAATTTAAGCCACATAATAGGTAATTAAAATACAAAATAGCTAAATCCCAAGCAAACATTTCCTTTTCAATATGTGTAACAAAACTCATGCCCTGAACAAATTTTTTTTTTTTTTGTGCATGAAGAAAATCAAGTAATATTAGAATTTTGTGTCAGGGAACATTGCTATGGGGCTTTCAGTTAAAATGACAGTCACTTTCTGGATTCACTCATAGAGAAATGCTAGAAAAAATAAGATAATTTAAATGCAGAGCTGATTATGAAGCCATAAAGTGGGAAGTTTTGTTGCCAGAAGTGAAGACAGAGATGAGCAGCGTGAGCCTCCACTGAAGGGAATGTCTCTTGGTGCATCTCAAGCCTGGTGATGTGGACAAGTGATGAAGAGTTGGATCCACACCAATCAGCTGATCTAGCAAGCGATTGACAATGAAAGAAAATTCTGCTAGGTGTGGAGCAGGCAGAAGCTGTCGTTTTCTGAGTGCCTTGGGTTGGAAAAGTCAAGAATTAGAATATACAACTCAAACCCATGCTTTCAGTACTGCGAGGACCCTGTTATCTGGGTTCTATAAAGAATCAGAGACAACAATATATACATAGAGTAGGTCAGAGGGAGGAGAAATGAGCAAAAGTTTAGTATGGGAATCGGCTCATGTGGTTCTGGTGTCTGAACATTGCTATGATTCACTTCTCAATGCTAGCAAAGAAAGTCACCAATGGAGCTATTCTGTTGGACAGAGAACCAAGGGCAGGTGAGCCAGCCATGTTAAAGGCCTGAGAGGGCACTGGGGGATGAGGGTGGTCACTGATAGATATATATATATATGTGTCATAGGGTCTGAAAATTTTTTCAAACACAGAATTGCCCTCCCAACAGCTTTCTGTTTCTAATCTTTAGCAGACAGAAAGGAGCCTGCCTCTGTGAGAAAGAAGTCTTCACTCTCAGTTTCTGACTCAGAGCCTGAGCTCTGCTGGAGATAGCCTCACACTATAGCTAAAGATATTTTGCTAGTTTTCTGGGTACCCTTACAGGAGTCAAGATGACATATCAAATTAACCATTACAGAGTTGATGTTCACACACTTTCATGGTAGAACCTTAAATAAAGCCATTAAGAAATACACTGGTCTTGAACCATTGCTGAAGAAAAGTAGAACTTTCTCAAGAAGTAGAAATCATAAAACAAGGCCAAGAGATTTCTTAAAATAAATCATATTAAAATGTTAAAGAGGTAGCACAAGAGAAAGCATCAAACTTGGATTGAATAGAATGGAGGAGTGACTTCCTAACCTTATACCTGACCCTAGGTTCTCACAGTGTCAGCAGCAGTGGGGGCTGAAACATGGTCCTAGAGAAGCCCAAGGAGCCCTGGAGAGGCCTTCACTCAGGTAAAACTGGATTTTAGGAAGACAGAGCATGAAGCAAAGTTTTAGTTTATTACAGGGAATTTTAACTTGGGTTAAGTAAAGGGGTTAGTGGAAATAGAAGTGCTTGAGGCAAGGAGAAGGCAGAAAGAGTCCTACTTAACGTCTTTACACTCAACTTTCTAACCCACATAAGAGTTAATTTACAGAAAAGTTTAAAGAATAAGCAACTAACAAAATTATGTAAAGCTTAAAAACTAAGTAAAAAACAAAGGAGCTGTCTAACTTACTCTCATCTGAAAAATTTCCTTTTGTAAATGAAATTGTGTGCTGGGTCTGGTAGCTGTGCATTTGGTCTTAGAAATAAGAAGGACTCCAAGATGCAGGGTCACCTGCATACTGGTCCTAAGTAATCGTAGTTTATGTGTTGCCTTCAACATCTTTGTTTGAGACATCTTGGGAAGCACATATTGTCTATGGAGGCAATTTTGGCTCTCTCTACTGTGTTGAAGTTTCTTGACTGTCAGGAAGAGCAAGCTCAGTCCCAAATCAGAGAGCTTCTTTCTCTTTCCATGTTCCCTTAATTTTCTTTTTCTTAACAAATTAATCTTTTCATTTTTATTATTGTTATTATTGTTTGTGTGTGTGTTATGCATTAGTACACATGTGAGTGTGAACATCAGATGTGTTCAGTGGAGAGTGTTTTCTCCTCCTACTTTGGGATACAAGGCTCTAACACAGATCATCCTCAGGCTTTCCTGCCAAGTGTCAATACCCACTGAGCCACCTGCTCCCTACCCCCATTTTCTTTCTCTCTGTGATGCATCAATAACAGCAGGCTTCTGTGATGTCCCCATAGTTTTTTTTTTTTTTCCAGAATGCCTCCCAAATGCAGTCATACAGTGAGCATTCTGCTTTTCATATACCACGATGCATTGAAGATTCAGCTGTGCAGTTGTTCATTAGAAATATCTTCTTTTCTACTCCTGTGCTAGTTAGTTTTTTGTCAAGTTGACACAAGCTAGAGTCAAGTGAGAAAAAGGAATCTCAATTGAGAAAATGCCTCATATGACTGCCTGACAAGCAAGTCTGCGGGTTATAATGTCTTGATTAATGATTATGTGGGAGGTCCCAGACCACTGTGGGTGGTGTCACCACAGAGCAGGTGGATCTTGGTTGTCTAAGAAGGTTAGCTGAGCTGGTTATGGGGAGCAAGCTAATAAGCAGTACTCTTTCATGGCCTCTGTTTCAGTTCCTGCATCCAGGTTTCTGCCTGGAGCTCTTGCCCCAACTTCCCTTCTTGATGTATTATACTCAATAAGGAAATAAACACTTTCTGTAGTGAGCCACAAGAATATGAAATAGGGAGTCCAGCTGTATATAACAAGCTATTGCCTGACCGACCAAGGGTCCGTCAAATGGGAAGCCATTTATCACAGAATATTTGTTGTTACACAGCTTTAATATTCAGCTGCTCCTAGTTATGAATTTCTTGTGCTCCTAATTCCCATAGAATGTGTATGTGTGAGCATCCTGCTCAGGCCAGTACTTGGATATGGTCATTTAGGCAGGGCCTTCTGCCTCTGAGCTCCCTGCTCCCTTTTTTGCATTTGAATTGGGTATCTGCCTTTTGTAAATATTCCCTTTTAGCTACATCCAAAGACAGGGCCAGCTCCAAACAAAGCACTGAAAGACAAGTGAGGAAGAGAATAGCTACCAGACCACCTGCTAGGCGCCTGAAGCACCTGAACTAAGGTAAAATGTTCTTTTGGAGGTAGCCTGGCTCCTAGATGCATAGCATTGTTTATTATGCAGACGAAGCTCAGACCATCCGTTGCCTTCAGGTCTAGTGCTCTCCAGAGCAATTGACTGAGAACCAAGGAGGTTTTTGCATATCCTGGTGTTGTGAAAGGTGGAATGGGATTCCTGAGACACAGAACCCCATGGCCAGAGAGAAGAGACAAGACAGAGATTCTGTAGAGGGTAAAGCAGATCTCTTGTAGAGTTTTCTGAGAGCCAGGGGTAAGGAGCTAGGAAGGATAGATGGAAGACAAAGGAACAGAGGATGAAGATGAGGTCAAAAGCATAGGAGTTTACTAAAACTATGAAAACAGGAAAAGTGGGCACAGAGAAGAGCTAAATGTGAGGATGGAGTTGAAGCTGTATAGATAGAATTTTGTCATAGAGGAATAAAGTAAACAGCCAAAAGAGCTTGGTGTATCTAGATTCATTCCTGCGCCGTTGGTAGCATCTCTCCTGGGCTCCCTGGGAAGGAAACTAAGAGGCTTGACCACAAAATTGTGTTTGGTTATGGTCTTTATCGCAGCAATAGAGACTTAACTAGGACAATTACTGAATAATATTTTTGTCCATTCCTCAATGCCTGGCACTTATGATAAGATGCTATAAATATTGCCATATAGGTTGAGCACGTAAAAGTTGCCCCTTCAGTTAGAAAAACATTGAAGAGTGGAATGGCTGGGCCATTTGGAAAGTGTGTGCAAACTTTTATAAGAAATTTCTAAACACTTTCCAGAGACTGAAATAACCTACATTTCTTCAAATAATGCATGAGGAAGTCCAGTTTTTCTGCATCCTTGCTGACAGTTACTACTTATTTTTATAAAGCCCTTCTTCCATTGGTATGTGGTAATATTTAATTACACTTTTAATTTGCTTTTCTCTAATTATTAATGACCAATACAAATATTAATTGACGAACTATTTGTTTAAAGATGCATTCATTTTTATTAGATTGGTCTCTTATTGAGTATTTTGTGTTGTGCCCAGATCGTGACCCCCAGAGAGACCACCAAAGACGAGCATGCCGGAATGCAAAAGCAAGGTTTAATTGTGGATATCCAAAAGCAATACAAGCCTAGGCAGGGACTTCGTCCAATACATCCAACGCAGTGGAGGCTGGAGGAAGTGTCCACCTGTCTGCAAGCTCAGTTTTTAAAGGGAAAAATCACAAGGTTACATCATTTAGGGGTGCTAGTACAGGTACAATTCTGATACCTCCTGACTACCTTGTGACCCTGTACTTTTACACTTCCTGGTTCCTGGTTTCTGGAATCTGAACTGACTGGTTTCAGTAACTTCTGGCCTATTCCAGTAACTTATAACCTGTAGCTAAAAGGAGCAGTCTTAGGCCTTAGTTTTTGGGGTGAAAGCATTTTGGTCTTATTTCTAAGATGGCTCATTTTGGTCTCACATTTTGAAACTATGGTTGTTAGAATTCTGCCATCACTCCAGCTGCATGACTGCACATGCACAGTTCAGGAGTTAACAAAGAGTCTTGTGTCTTACACCATCAGTGTGTGCTGGTGACTACATACACGTGGTCTGGTCATGCAGTCAGTGCATGAGTGATGCAGCTCTGTAAGCCCACCTGTGCATGTTCACTGGGAACCCTTAAAAAGCCGGACCCCACCCTCTCTCTCTGTTCTGTTCCCTCTTCTCACCACCATCTCTCTCTCTGCACACGCTCCTTCCCCAGGCCTGGTTCTCTTCCTCCTAATAAAGCTCTGATACTGATACTGGGTTCTGTTGTGACTGTGACCTTTTTGTGTGGTAACCAGTGCCGGTAACCAGTGCCACATATCATTCTTACAATGGTAGCTTGGCTCTTTGATGTGACAAGTTGAATACAGAATTTACCTTGAAGGGAGACCTGAGGTAAATTTTGAAATTGATTTCTATATTTTTTGAAGGTAGTTAAATCCCAAAATATCAAGAATGCAGATGGTGAAAGAACTACCTCTTCAACTTTGGTTGCTCAGAACTCCAAGAAGAAATTCAAGGGGAATCTTTGTAGAACTGGTCTGAGAAACAATGTTTTGAACCTATCAGTAATAACAGGCAACAAAAGCAAAAATAAACATATGGCTGCTTGTTGTTTACTTGTTTCCTCTTAATTGAGACATTTATTCCTGGGCGGGGGCAGGGGGACTCCGAAGACTAATGAACATGGTTCAGGCTGTGCATGCAAACTGCAGAAAAGTTCCAGGATTCACAGGTTCTTCCCAGGCTGTTGAGAGAAGCTGCCTCTGCAGGGAGCTGGGGGTGGGTGGACTGCAGTTCTCCTGAGTCATCATCCCCATTACCCTGGTGGGATTTTCAGTATTCTTGTGAGTAATCCTTCATCCATGCTCTTGTGAGTAATCCTCACCCATGCTCCTGTAAGGAACCCCACTGAACTCATTGTTTCACCAAGCTCCATGTGGTTGCAATTGTTTCTTTGCTGTTGGTACCTTATCTGGAGTGAACAGATATTTGTTCATGTTTCCCCAGGAAAAGCTGTGCAATAGAAATCTTGAAAAGATATCTACAATCCCACATTCATTACAGCATTTTCCACCATAGACATGATATGCAAAAAACCTAAACAACGGTCAATGACTACATGGATAAATAAATATACTGTATTTATGCACAATGGACTGTTACCCAGCCTTAAAAGATGTTGTCACTTAGAGCAGCATGGATGAAGTTGGAGAACATTATGGTATGTGAATTAAGCCTGGTGCCAAGACTGCATGGTCTCATTTATGTTATTTTTTTTTTTTTTTTTTTTTTTTGGTTTTTCGAGACAGGGTTTCTCTGTGTAGCTTTGCGCCTTTCCTGGAGCTCACTTGGTAGCCCAGGCTGGCCTCAAACTCACAGAGATCCGCCTGCCTCTGCCTCCCGAGTGCTGGGATTAAAGGCGTGCGCCACCAACGCCCGGCTCATTTATGTTATTTTTAAAAGTGGAATGTATAGAAACAAATAATTGAGAGGTAGTTTTAAAAATTATTTCTTGAGATTATGGATAATCACATCATTTTCCCCTTCCCTTTTCTCTCTTCACACCCTCCCATACATACACCCCTTCTTGTTCTCTTTCAAATTTATGGCCTTTTTCATTAATTTTTTTATGTGTATATGTATATAGTTGTATACATAAATACAACCTATTTAGTCTGTATAATGTTACTGGGGGAAAAGATGGCTTAAACATTAGAAATGTTGGACAAAGGATACAGATTTTCAATTAGATAAGTGAGTTTTGTACTCTTGATGTGTGTCAGACCTACAATTAATCATGATAGCATACCCTTGAAATTTCTGAGAGAGTAGATTTTAAATATTTTGATTTTCCTTCATGCACACAACACACACACACACACACACACACACACACACACACACCAAGATAAGCTCTTCATTTGTCACTCATTAATGATTCTGAAAAAAATGTTCAGTATTTATTTCAATGCTACTTACAGGATCTTCCATTTTATTGATTTTTCTAATAAAAGTTTACTGTCTTCTCAAATGCATAGCAAAATATATTACTTTACTTCACATGTTATTTCTGTTATTAAACATTATCACATAATTTGTTTTTCGTTATACATTTTATTGCAAGAAGATATGATATTTAAGTGATATGTTTTTGCTGTAGATACAGTTTTACTTAGTATTTCCTCATCTGCTTTTTTTTTTTTTATATCAGCTTAACACAAACTTGAGTCTTCTTGAAAGTAGGAGCCTCAGGTAAGGAACTGCCTCCATCAGATTAGCCTGTAGGCATGTCTGTGGAATATTTTCTTGATTGATGTGTGAGGGCCCAGCCCATTGTGGGAAGTGCCATCCCTGGGTGTTGGGCATGGGCTGTATAAGAAAGGAAGCTGAGCAAGCCAAGGGAAGCAAGCCAATAGGATCATTTCTTACAGAAGCACTCCAGGTTCCAGCCTTGACTTCCTGCCCTGGATTCCCTCAAGGATGACCCATAACATATAATCTGAATGAAACCCTTTCCTCCTCAAATTTTTTTGTTTGTTTGTTTGCTTTTTGTTTGTTTTTTTTTCAGTTATGGTATTTATTACACAACAGAAAGCAAACTAATATACCATTTACTAGGGCAAACTTTTAAATTAATGTGCCTTCAAAACTCAGAAAATTAAAAAGTAGTATCCATTCATACACACGGGCTCATTGGCATCATGCTGACTTTTTAGTGATGGCCTCCCTCATGACAGCTTTTTATTTTATTTTTTTCATACATCCTATACAATTTGATTCAAGCCCCCCTTTGGAAGATTCTTGCTGTACAGTCTAGGTTAACCTCATACTTGAGATCCTCCTTGCTTAGGCCTGTGAAAGCTGAGATTGCAAGCATGCACCATCATGGGTAGCCAGGTTTTATTTTTATATCTTAAAACATTTTTTTTTAAGTTTAGTAAGTTTTTCACTTCCCTTTTGCTGGTAGGTAGGAAAAGGTGTTGAATTTTAAGTGCCTATTTTGTCATTATAGATAAAATTCTTGGAAGATTTTTAACGCTGTTAGGTTGTTTTTCATGTTCCTTTTGGTAAACAGTAAGGTTAGCTAACAAGCCCCTTGGTCTCCTTTTCAGAAAGGCAAATGTCTCATTATCCTCATTTCACCGCAAGGATCGTATGAACACGGTGTCTGGAGCCAGGTGCTTTCCCATGGACACTGAAAGGCTTCATTCACTGTGTCACTGGAAAGTATACAGGGTTTGAGGTAGATGTCTTTCTGTGTTCAACAAAAGCCTTCTTTTAGTCTAGTAAGGTTTTGCAAACTTTTAGAAAGTGCTCGCCATTGCTGGTAACTGACACTATGCCTTTCAGTATTTAAGACAACTGCATTGTTTTTCTCTTACTGAAAATAAGTTTATTAACATTAGCTGAATTGACATATTTTCCATTCTTAATTCAACAATGTAGCCATTGAGCTTTTTCTCTTAAAACACTCTATTAGAATTTTATGTGGATGATTGGTTGGGGTTATCTTATTTTATTTTCACTTTTTTTTTTTTTTTGTTTGTTTGTTTGTTGGTTTGTTTTGTTTTGT
>CABHPP010148350.1:1882-44484 GCA_902168425.1 Peromyscus attwateri
GGGAGGGAGGGAGGGAGGGACCCATGAATGGAAGCATTTACACTTGATGTGACAATGTGACTGTCCTGAGAAGGTGTGGATTCCTCAATGAGTTCCCTGCAGAGGTTGCATCTCACTGGCAGACCCCCTGTAGAGGCCTGGCAGGGACATTCTGACCATAGCCTGAAAAACTACATGGAAGCGGCAAGCCTTGTAAGACATAATTCTGGAAGGGCCAGAATGAGATTTGTGTCATGTTCCACTCCTCAAACAAGTCTCTACATCTGAGGTCCAGAGTGAGGAGCATTAGACTCCAGCCCTCAATGACAGAGGGGAGAAAGAAGGCGCCATCTCTAATCTACCACTGCGGCTATGGCTTTTTGTATTTGTTTTGTGTGTATGTATATATGTGTGGCATATTATATGTGTGTATATTCTGGGTAATAGGTTTTCTGCTCCCCCAATAACAGGTTTCTCCACTGATACATAGTAAGCCAGATCAAGCCAAATTGAAAAAGTATAACAACAGGTTTATTTGAGCAAAGCAACCCCTGGGCAGGTTCTCCAGTCCTAGAGATCGAGGCTGGAGAAGCTGCATGCCTGAACTAACATAGGGAGATTATATAGGTTGTAGGCAAGGGGTGATGATGTGTCTGCCACAAACTGGGTTTGGATCCAAGTATGGTAAAAAGCTGAATGCTTTAGGAGGGGACTTACTTGGGCAGCTGGCATCTTCAGGGGAAGAAGCTGCTGTAGCTACCAAGAATGCGGAACTGGGCTTTTTGGTGCCTTCCCTTTGTTTGGAGATTCTGAGTGGGAGGGGCTTGGAGAGACAGGAATGGGGCTTTCTGGATCATGCAGGGGAGAACTGGAGGTTCCAACTGAACACTGGGGTGCAAGAGTATGGAGGCTAGAGGAGAGCCCCTGGTATTGGTTTTCACCTTCCCTCTTGTTTGATATGGGAGTTTATTGAAATCACTTATAGGCTGCAGTCCAACAATGGCTAGTTGTGAATGGGAAGTCCAAGAATCTAGTAGTTTCCCAGTCCCATGAGACTGGGTGTTCCAGCCGGTCTTCTGGATGTGCTGACAAGGCAAGGGCAAGTAGACAAAGAATGACCCCTTCCTTCTTCCCTTGTCCTTATATAGGCTTCCAGCAGAAGCTGTGGCCCAGATTAAAGGTGTGCCTTCCTGCCTCAGGTCTGGATTAAAGGTATGTATCATCTAGTCTGAAGATACAGATCAAAGGCACGTTGTCTTCTTGCCTCAAGATCCAGATCACAAGCGTGCCCTCCATTTCTGGATAATAGTTCAATCCAGATGTAGTCAAGTTGACAACCAAGAATAGCCATCAGACACCCCAATTCCACCCATCTCCCAGTCCCCCCATAGCTGCCCCTCACCCTCGCAGCACCCCTAGAAGAAAATTGAATAAAGAATATTGAAACCAAAACAAAGCAAGCAAAAAATTCTCTTCACTGCCCTCCAACACCTCTTGATTTGCATTACTGGCATTGGGAGCTGCGGTGTGTCACACAGTAGACCCTTAAGGCCAATCAAGCCTCACTTGCAAATGTTCGTTGCAATGAGTCATCGGTCTGGTTCAAGGCCTCTGGTTTCTGGTCCATCATCCTCACTGGACCCTCATCAAAACTCCTCTAGATATCCCATGGCTGCCCTAGTCATGGAGAGCCTGTGGTTTGTTTCACAGTACCATTCCCTTCACACACTCCAGCAGGTCCTAGATGGAGTAGATGTTAGGGTGGGCCAATCCAAGGCCCTGGATGTGGTCCTGAGTGGCAGCTAAGCTGGTCAGTCTGGGCCACTGGGGCTGCCAACCTCAGGTGAGGGGTGGATCTACATCCATGGCATCAGAGCCAGTTCTCCCACACCAGGGTGAAGGGGTGGGACCATCTCTCCCAAGTGGGGGACAACTCTTCCATGAGGGTCCTCTCTTATTTGCAAATGTGTGTGCCTGACTAGCTAGTCCATGAACTTCTGGGAATTTTCCTGCCTCCACTCCCATTTCACCATATAAAACTGAAATTACAGTTATGTGCTACTGTGTCTGGCTGTAAGTGGGTTCTGGAGATTTGAACTAGGGTCCTCATGATTGGGCAGCAAGGACCTTACCCACTGGGCTATCTCCTCAGCTGCCTATTTTCTTTCAATTGTACTTTTCACAACCGTAAACTCTGAGGACAACAATGTCAGATCATGGCATTAAAAGGCTGGAGACATCTGCATGAAGTGTGTACTAACTAAAGTATTTAACAAATGCAAAAAACACGATGTGTGGGCTTCAAACTATTTAGTGGAAGAAAGAGACCAGGGCAGATAGATATACATAGAACACAAGACCAGCCAAGAACCTCTCACACCTGGGACCAGATGACACCTCCTGGGATATCATTACATCAGTCTACTCGCATATATTTTTGACATTTTCCTTAAAGAGAAAGTCACCAATACATACATACATACATACATACATACATAAAGCTTAAGTTTCTGTGCTGGTCAGATTCAACTGTCAACTTAACATAAACAAGAATCATCTAGGAAGAGAGTCTTAACTAGGAATTACCTTAATAACACACACTAAATAAATCAATCAGTCTTGTGTTGTTTTGTCTTGTTTAGTGTGGGAATTGAACTTAGGGCTTCCCTCATGCTAGACAAATACTCTACTACTATATCCAAAGCCTTTTGGGGGCAGGGGGAGTCTTTTAAGTTTTGAGACAGAGTCTGTCCTAGGATTTCTATAGCTGTGATAAAACACCATAACCAAAAGCAAGTCGGAGAGGAAAGAGTTTATTTCATCTTCCACTTCCCCCTCCCAGTGCATCATCGAAGGAAATCAGAGCAGGAACTGAAGCAGAAGCCATGAATGAATGCTGCCTACTGGCTTGTTCCTCATGGCTTGCTCACCTGCTTTCTTATACCATCCAGGAACAGTAGTCCCGGGGTCACACCACCCACAGTGAGCTGAGCCTTCCCACATCAATCAGTAATGAAGAAAATGCCCTATAGACTTGCTTATGTGTCAATCTGATGGAGGCATTTTCCCAATTAGGATCCCCTCTTCTTAGATATGTCTAGGTCTGTGTAAAGTTGACAAAAAAAAAAAACCCAACAACAACAACTAGCACAGACCTCAATAAAGCTGGCCTTGAACTAACTGTGCAGCCCAGGCTTGCCTCGGACTCAATGTGCAGCCCAGGCTTGCCTTGGACTCAATGTGCAGCCCAGGTTAGCCTTGGACTCACTGTGCAGCCCAGGCTGGCCTTGAACTAGTGATCCTCCTGCTTCAACCTATGGCATAGCTGGATTGTAGCCTATATGGACAGGCATGACTTAGAAAGGTTTAAATACTGTTATATGTCAGGTCCTTTCTGGGAAGCAGTCAACTATTCAGGTAAACATTAACTTGCCTTAAAAGCACGGCTTTCCCTGAAGGCAAAACCCCATACTTACTGTTTTCCTTTCTGATGAACTCACCGCTTATGTCTCTAGTCCAGACACAATAAAAATGAGTAAGTGAATAGAAAAAAAGAATTGCATGACACCTGAATGGAAAATCCACGGTGTTTCAGCTACCCCAACTGCATGCTGTGTCTCGGCTTCTCTCAGTTACTCCAACTGCCCGATGTGGTCTCGCTTCTTTTCTGTTGCTGGGGTAAAATATCCCAACAACAGGAAGGGGTTCTTTTGGCTAGAACTTGCTAGGTCCAGTCCATCACAGCAGGGAAGTCAAGGCAGCAAGAGCTTGAAGCAGCTGGCCACATTGCATCAGAAGATGGCAGTGAATGCACATTGGTGCTCAGCCCACTTTCTGCTTTCTACCCTGGGATCCCAGTCCAGGGAATGATCCTACCCATAATTATGATGGAATTTCCAACATTAATTAGTGTGATCAAGATAATCCCTGACAGGCATTCTCAGAGGCTAATCTTAATTCTACATAATCATTCACAGTGTGTCCAGAGGCCTGTCTCCTAGGCAATTCCAGACTCTGTCCAAGTTGATAATTAACACTAGTTATATTCTGTCCAGCCACTTATTTTCATATTCACAGTCCATTATTGAACAATCTGCAATTGCAAATAACCTGATCCTTGTTGCCTTCTTCATAAATAATCATGAAGGCCAGGCTGATAACAGCTCCTTTAGTAGCTCTATGAGTAGATGTGTATAACCCCCAAGCTGGAGCTGTGCCTTTTGGAGGATCCTAAATCTACACAGTAACCTGTGCAACAGCATCTGATGCCAACACTTGTTGCTACACCACAGTGGCAGCGTACCAAATAGGTGGGATGATTCCAGCCCTTGTTGACAAACACACAGTGATTCAGAGAAGAGCTGCTTGATGAGAAGGCTGTTGGTTTTGTCGTCAGGTAATGTTTACATCAACTTCCCACCCATCCCAGGATGACTGAGGCCCCTGTAGGGAGCACTCTCCACCCTACGGTGCCCCTACATGAAAGTAAAGTGGAAAGAGATATGTATGAGAACTAGCAGCCATGCGACCTGGAGGAAGATGCTCTTCTGTGTCTCCATCCTCCAGAGAACAAAGATGGTAACTTCTGTCCTGCCTGTGACACAGGGCTCTTAGGACCATCGATTATACCCCATTATATTCCATTGTGTTCCCTGGGATAGCATTGAAGACAGTCTAGCTCCAAGATAAGGTATTATTAGCACTGTTATATGGGGCAGGAGGGAGGGAGGAAGACCAGCCACCAGTTTCTAGTATTTTCCACTGTTTCTATTTAAATAATCAGATGCTATGACTTTTTTTTTTCAGTTGTTGTTCTTTGTGACACAGCCTTATGTAACCCCAGTTGACCTCAAATTCACTGTAGAGCCAAGGATGACCTTGAACTTCCGATCTGCCTGCTTCTACCTCCCTGGTGCTGGGATTACAAGCAGCTACCACTGCACTGGGTTTATATGGTAGTGGGGATAAAACCCAGACCTTTGTACATGCTAGGCAAGCTCTACCAACTAAACTATATCTTCATTCCCAACTGTCATATGCTATCACTTTTGAAAGTTTATTTAGTGTGTGAGGGCACATGTGCACTGGGACCTGGGGCTCGAAGATTTGGCTGGCTGGCCAGTGAGCCCCAGGGATCCACCTGGCTCCACCTTCCCAGTTCTTGGATTACCAGCATACACCAAAACTGTTTAAGAATAGATGGGCTGAATTACTAAGGGTCAGAAAGGGGTTAGGTGCTGGGATTATACGTGTAAATCTGAAGGAGTCATAATATTAAAAAAAAAAAAAAAAGAACAGATGGGCTTAATATAATTTTTCAGTTTGAAAGAATAAAAGAAATTAAAAACATGAAGTCCTTACATACCATAACATAGATTCCTAGGGTCTAGAGGGGAGACACGCGCAGGAAGGAGTGTATGAATGGATGAACGGCAAAGCACAGCAGCGTCCGAGGGCTCAGCTGGCCTCTGGAGAAGCTTGGGCCTGTTGGATTTTCCCAAGTTGCTGGGCTTCCATTCTTCTCTGTCTCCTACCTCTCACATTCAAATGGAAGCTGCCTTCAGGACTGTGATCTTGAGTGAGGCAGGTGTCAACCTTCAATAAACCCCCAGACCTAGAGAAAATGATAGCCGGATTCTCAGAAAAATAAACAGAGCTAGTTGTGAGGGGGAGATACGTTGGCCTTGTTGCACGTAACAGCATCCACTATGATGAAAAAAATAAATAAAAATGCCCTTTAAAATAGTTAAGTCCTTCGGGGCATGGCGGCGCACGCCTTTAATCCTAGCACTTAGGAGGCAGAGGCAGAAGGATCTCTGTAAGTTCGAGGCCAGCCTGGTCCACAGAATGAGTTCCAGGACAGCCAGGGCTACACTGAGAAACCCTGTCTACAAACAAACAAACATGGTTAAATCCTCCCTTAACCTAAAGCAAGAGTTTCCAAGCCAAGGCCTGCCGGCCGCTTGTGTCAGCTGATGGCTGTGGATATGGCCCAACATAAAATCATAAACTTAACACAAGAGGTTTTTTGTGTGTTTGTGAGGATTTCTCTACAGCTCAACTAAGTGCTTCTCCAGTGTGGACCCATGGAGGTGACAGCTCATTGTCAAAGTGTCCTGCAGAATAAATGCACATGTGCATTTACAATTCCTAGGCCACAAATTAGACAGCGCTGGATTTAATGCATGACCCAAGACATGTTCCATGGGTACCACTGTACCAGGGGATCCTTTGATCTCATGCGGCTTCTGTCTTTGCCCTTGTCACAACACTCTGAGGCACAAACTGGCAAAGTCACCTGAGGATAAGGAAAGAAAGGAAAATGTTCTATGAACACATCAAATGAGTCATTCAGTGAGTTATCCTGCCACCTTAGGGGAACGGCTGTTCTCACTCAGCATATACTTCCTACTCTGGCCTAAGGAGAGTTCTTTTGTTTTGTTTATGTGCATAGGTGTTTCGCCTGCACATATATCTGTGCACCATAAGCATGCAATGCTCTTGGAGGTCAGAAGAGCGCATCAGATCCCCTGAAAATAGAGTTACAGATGGTTGTGAGCCCCCATGTGAGTACTGGGAATCAAACCCAGGTCTTCTGGAAGAGCAACCACCTTACCTGCTGAGCTACCTGCCAGCCCCAAGAGCCTATGTCTTCTTATGCATCTCCTAACTAACTCCACTGTAAAGAATCAGGTTCCTTCATAATTCTTTTTTTAAAATTATTTTAATCTAAATTGTGTGTGTGTGTGTGTGTGTGTGTGTGTGTGTGTGTGTGTGTGTGTGTATTTGTGTGGGCATGTACACATATGAGTGTTGGTGCCCCAAGCATCCAAAAAAGGGTATCAGATCTCTTAGACCTGGAGTTACAGGTGGTTGTGAGTCACCCAATGTCAGCTCTGGAAACTCACATAGGACCTCTGGGCCTGAGAATCAGACTCAGGTCCTCTGGATGATGGGGCTGAGAATCAGACTCAGGTCCTCTGAAGAGCAGTATGCATTCCTAATCACTGAGCTATTTTTCCATTCCCTCCTTTGTGGTTCTTGAACTTGTCACCAGTCTCCCTTCTCACGGTGGCCAGTGTCTAAGATGTGATCACTGCCTCATGGTTCATACCCACACTAATAGGGTTGATTTGTGTAATAGTTGGAAATTGCAGAAGTAAGGGTGTCCTGAAAGTGTCATGAAGTCACATCTGTGCTTTTCTTCTTGTTTCTGGGAAGCCAGTCAGCTGCACTGTAACGATACCATCTCAATGCCATAAGCAGACTTACCCGATGCATGGAGAAATCCCAGAGAAGGGAAACAGCTCTCCTCCCAGTGATCAACATCAGGTGAGTGAACCATTTCCAGCTTTCAGAGCCCAGAATGCTGTTAGCCCTTAAGAGTCCCTGAGCTAGCGCCACCCTGTCACATCACTTTCAAATTACCAGCCTACAAAAAATGTGCAATAATAAGCGTGTATAATCATCATTTTAAACACTACATTTTAAACATTTAAACATTTTAGGATAATTCATCTAAAACAATATCACAGGCCTTAACATGCCCTCGGCTGTAACACCTTATCTCACAATTCCTACATGATCCCACATTTCCTCTGGATACTTTTCCTACTGTCACTTTAGATGGCTTTCTCTGTCTAGTTACACCAAGAGCATCCTTCTTCTCCCCCATTACATCATGCTCAGCTCCCATCTCTTTGTTTTGCTTTTTTTTTTAAACTTTTTTTTTATTTTATGTGCATTGGTGTTTTGCCATGGATGTTGGGTCCCTGGAACTGGAGTTACAGGCAGTTGTGAGCTGCCATGTGCGTGCTGGGAACTGAACCCAGGTCCTCTGGAAGAGCAGTCAGTGTTCTTAACCGCGGAGCCATCTCTCCAGCCCTGTTTTGCTTTCTTATATTGTCATTTATAACAACCTGACGTACTAAGTATTTGTTGGTTCATTAGCTGTTATTATCCCCACACTCAAACAAAGGCTCACTGACAACAGAGACCACCCTGTCCATTGTGTCTTTCTGAGGTTTGTAAATGTATCTGTCCTCCAGTATAAGAGCAACAAATACTGGTTGAAGGAACAGGGAAATTAAAACTAATAAAGGGGCTCAGAAGAGGTCTCGGTAGGTAAGATGTTTGCCATGTTAGCGTAAGGACCTGCACTCAGTCACCAGAACTCAGAAAAAAAGCCGGGAGTGGTAGCATGCCTGTAATCCCAGCAGTAGGGAGCCAGTCAGGAGGATCCCTAGGGGCTCTCTAGCCTAATCAACCATCTTCAGGGTCAGCGAAAGACTTCTTCTTAAAGAAGAATGTGGATGGCAGTTTTAAACAACAGCTGAAGGTATCTTCTGGTCTCTACATGTGTATGCACTCATATGCCTATACAGCACACACACACACAACCACACAACCATACAACCACACATACAAAATCACATACATACACAACCACACACACACACACACACACACACACACACACACACACACACACACTCAGTGAAGGAGCATTGTGAAATCATGGTGTCATGCCAAGCATATCAGAGTCAACTTGGCCTTGAACATGTTAACAGATTGTTATTGGAGTGGTGTGTTCCAGCTCAGTCTAGGTAATGAACCGAAGAACAATGTGTGGAATTAGAGGCTTTCAGGGAGTAGCAAGAGGCTGAACAACTAGAGGAGACTGAATTTATGTAGGAAGGCTGTCAGTGACAAGCTAGCAACATCTCTCAATATCATGAAACATGAAATGTGATTCCAATCAAACCATACAAGCATGAGAAAAGTATGCTGTAGGAAGTTCTATGAAAAATCCCACTTTATCTCCTGGGAGGACATTTCTAAAATCATTTATGATATTCTTGACAGCCAACTTAACTCTCACTTTATATAAAAAAAGAAAAATGTATATAAAGCCACTCACACTTCTACAGGTTAACCTAGAATATATCATTGTCAGGCAGAGGGTACAAAGAAACCCACCTATTAAATCTAAGACCCAGGCCAGCGAGTTAGCTCAGCAGGTCAAGACACTTGCCACCAAGGCTGATGACCTGAGTTGAATCCCCAAGACCTACATAGTGACAGAAGAGAACGGACTCCCACAAGTTATCCTCTGACCTCCACACGTCTAACTCTCCCATAAAAAATATAATACAATTTAAAAGTTAAAAGTTGTGTTAGCAGGGCATGGTGGCATATACCTTTAATCCCTTCAGTCTGGAAGTAGAGGCAGGTGGGTTTCTGTAGGTTCCAGACTAGCCTGGTCTACCCACAAGTGCCAGGACAGGCAGGGCTACATAGAGAGACTTGTCCCAAAACAAAACAAAGGTCACATTTTAAAAGAGCCTTCCTAACTGACAATTCATTTGCTTGAGCATTAGTCTCAGCTCTGCAGCAGATAGACACAGAGAAAATTATCAACGAAGTCATGGTCTATGCATGATTAATCCCACAGAGGCATTTAGTGTCTTCATTATCAGATAGACATATTAAAACTTACAGTAGGGTGCTGCATAGGAAAGCTTCCTTAAGCAAAACAAAACCTGTGTTATGTTAACGAATATTCAAATGGGGAGTCTTTTTTAAAAATATGCATCTCTGTGTGTATATAGATATGCAATATCCACCATCCTCTAAAAGACAAAGGGCTGGAAGAAAACCCACTGAAGATTGCCGGCATTTCTATCTAGATAGTATGATTAAAGGTCTTTTTTTAATTTGGGGAGAATCTTTGTTTCTTGTTGAGTATGCATTTTTGTCATATAATATACAGTTAGTATGTGTGTGTATATACATGTAATAAATATATGTAATATAGTATTATATGCATTATTACATAATAATAATAATAATAATAATAATAATACATACATACATAACTGACACAGAGAAATGATGTTGGGGTATAATAGGCTTTCTCCCAGAATACAAAACAAAGACACCAGTGCCTTGGTGGCAGTGGAGAAATGTAGGCCGGAAATAGTTTGCTGAGGCAGTGAAGAGAAGGGAAAGTACGCTCAGCAGAACCCATCCTAGTTGGGCTGTGTCTGAGAAGAACTGCAAAGGACACTCAGAGAACACTGAGTCTTTGAAGGAACAGTTTAAAGTGAGTTCCCACAGGACGGCTGCTGTGCTTTCGGACTTCATACCTGCATGAGCTGTTCCTTTCTAAACACCATTTCACAACACCAAGGAGTCCGTGCATGTGTCTAGAGACAAAGGTCACCCTTGCAGCAAGCATATATGTTGTGTTTTGTGTCCCCTAATTCCTGCCCCTTGGTCTTCATGTCCTCTGTATTTTTCTCTTCTATTTTTCTCTTCTTTTATAACCATCCCTCCTAAGTCCTAAAAGACCTGACCTCTTCTAAGAGTAGCTTCTTTCAAATTGGACTTGTGGTCTCGAGAAAACCGGTGTGCTTCTGGGCTTATTTCCTTTCCTCATGGAAGGACCTGGATCCAGGTGCCCTCTCCTACGCCAAGGACCAGAGATGATGTGACAATGAATTATCATAGGAAACTGGGAATTCACCCAAGTTGTTTTTCCAAACTTCTAGAAAGTCTCCAAGAAAAAGAAGTAAGCTCCTTCTTCCCTCCTTCTTCCCTTTCCCTCCTCCCTCTCCCTCCTCCTCCCCCTCCTTCCTCCTCCCTCCTTCCTTCTTTCCTTCTATCCCCGAACACTGAAAGATTTTGAGGTGTCTGTCTAGTTTTTCTGACTCACTTTTTATTTTTCATCTTTTTATTATTAAATCCTGAGTTCTTTATATATTATGGATATATATCCCTCATCTGATAGAGGTTATATTTTCACTTTTCCTTAAGGAGTCCTTTAAAGCACAACATTTTTACATTTTTATTGTCAAAGGACTCTGGTTTTTCTCTTGTTTGTGGGTTACATGCCTTAGCTCAGAAGCTTCTGCCTATCAGAGAAAACAAAAATGTAGGTCTATTTTTTTTCTTTTTTATCTAGGGGCTGGGAATTGAACCCAGGGCCTTGTACACACTAGGAAAGAACTCTACCACTGAGCTATAACCCCAGCTATTTGTTTATGTCTGTGTTTTCTCCTAAAGACTTTACACTGAGTTCTTTAAGAATTTTCATTTAATTTTTCTATCTTTTCTCTTGCACTTGGATACCTAGTTATCCCAGCTGTGTTTGTCAAAAGGCCTAGCATTCTTTTTATTGGTGTTGTTATCTGAATTCTGTTTCTTGGGTTTTCTTTTTGCCATTCATGAAAGTATATACCGTGTGGTGAGCAGTCCCTTCATATGCCACCTTCCATTAGTCCCCTTTGCTCCTTTAGATACATTCAGTTCATTGTCACATTATAGACACACAGGATTTCATGATTCTATATAGAAGCTAAGACTCACAAGTGAGAGACAATAGTATTTGCCTTCTTGAGACTGTCTTAATTCACTTAGTAGCGCTATCCACAGTTGCATGCAATTTCTTGTAAATAACACAACCCTGTTCTGTTTTTATGGTGGAAAAGTTTTATTGCCTGCATAAACCACATCTTCCTTACTCATTCTGCAGTTGATGGACATCTAGGCTGCTTCCACAACTTAGCTCTTGTGACTAGCGCTGCAGTAAATGTGGATGTGCAAGGATCTCTGTGATGGGTTGACTTAGTGTCCTTTGGTAAACACTCACGAATGGTCTAGCTGGGTCACATGGTAGATCTCTTTCGATTTGAGGAAACTTCACACTGATTTTCAAGGAGCCTGGAGTGGTTTACATTCCCATTATCTATGTGTAAGACTTCCTTTTGTCTATATCCTCACCAGCATCCATTGTTTGCTTTCTCAGTGACTGACTTCTGACTAGGAAGACGTGGGTGCTCCATGTAGTTTTAACTGGCATTTCTCTAATGATTGGCAAGGATGACATTTTTCATATGTTTATTGGAAAGGCACAGCACTTTAAAAGTTTTGATCTCTAGTAATAATTCAGGATAGATTGCCCAGGGGTTAGGAACACTTGCTGCTCTTCCTGGGGATCCAGATTCATTCAGTTCCTAGTACTCACATCAGGGGACTGTCAACTTCCTATAACTCCATCTGTTGTTCCTAACTACAGCTTCAAGAGCTCTCACACCCTCTACTCACCTCCATGGCCACCTGCACACACATGGCATGCACGAACATGTACGTATAAGTAGAAATAAAATAAATAAATAAAGGAAGGAAGGAAGGAAGGAAGGAAGGAAGGAAGGAAGGAAGAAAGAAAGAAAAGAAAGGAAGGAAGGAAGGAAGGAAGGAAGGAAGGAAGGAAGGAAGGAAGAATTCTGTGGCCAGTGTGCTGTCTCTATTGGCAAAGGGCTGTACTGTCTTGTGGAATCTCCTGAGACTGGCTGGACTAGTGGTTGATGTGTTTTGCCTTCAAGCCACTAGAGACAATCGTGAAGCCAGAACAGTGACTCATAGCTAACAAAATGTGAAGTAGATGAACAAATATCTGATTGCTTAACCAGAGTTGGAATAAACACTATGCTAAGACATTGATTTCAGTTGTGTGTGAACATGCGTGTGCACATGTACCCATACATGTATACACGTGTGGAATGAATTAACATGAAAAGCACATATCTGACATTTTATAGTTTTCAAACTTACAAATAAGTTTGAAAAAAAAACATTGATCTGAAGTATTGTGTTTTACCCCCAAATGGATGATCATTTGATGGGTTAAATGAACTAGGCAAGCCTGACTTCTCTTTCCCATCCTAGAAACACACTTACTGGACACATAAAACTAGAGTTCCAAATGTCAAGTGTCTCCTTTACCTAAACGTTCAAGTTAAGGGCACAGCTGTGACGGTTCATGCCAACTGTCCAGTTGACAGGGTCTAGAATCACACGGAGATAAGCCTCTGGCCATGTCTGTGAGGGAGTTTCTAGATTTGGCTAACTCAAGTGGGGAAACCCGCCCTGACGGTGGGCAGCACCATCCCCAGGGCTGAGGCCTTGGAAGTGAGAAAGTGAGTTGAGCACCAGCGTTCATCTCTCACTGCTCCCTGACAGCCGATGCCGTGCGACCAGCTGCCTCACGCTCCTGCAAGCATGCCTTCCCTGACACCGTGGTCTGTGCCCCCAATGGGAGCTTAAATAAAAACTTCCTTTCTTAACGTGCTTTTATCTAGAAATTTGGGGCAGCGATGAGAAAAGTAACTGATAAACGAGAGTAAACATTCTTGAGCCTGTCTGCAAGCAGGATTCAACCTGCCCTTCATTGTTAGCGTTTTCAGGTGGTGATGAAGATTACATGCAGCTGCCCAATAGGGCCGTTTTCTCTCCTCTGGTTGCTCAACTAATGTAATTCTGATTTCAGCTATGATATGCAGTCTGAGCCACGGACTTGGCATCTCTGATCTTCAGGGTGAATCTTTTCAGCTCATACCATTCCAACAACAATAACCCTTCCTTAGAAAAGCAACCTGTTAATTATAGTAAATGAATAATGTAAGATTATTCAAAATATGTATACAGGTATAAGAATAACTTAAGAAAGCCCCCAGGAGCCGGGCGTTGGTGGCGCACGCCTTTAATCCCAGCACTCGGGAGGCAGAGCCAGGCGGATCTCTGTGAGTTCGAGGCTAGCCTGGTCTCCCAAGCGAGTTCCAGGAAAGGCGCAAAGCTACACAGAGAAACCCGTCTCGAAAAACCAAAAAAAAAAGAAAGCCCCCAGGAAATATTCAGTACACACACACACACACACACACACACACACACACACACACACAGAGTCATTTACGAAGTAGTGGGTCTCATACAACATAAACCAAAATTGGAATAGCTACTAATATCATATGTTTTTATATTTTAGGTTAAAATATATGCTAATGTAGAATCTGTGGAGTTGTGTGACTTTTCTGGGGAGTCATGATACAGCACCAACAACAGGCCAAAGGAATGTCTCCACCCAAGCCTAGTGAACCAGTGAGTTTGTTGGGATTACTCACAGGCAGATGGATGACTCAAAGGCAGCCACATCCATCCCCAGCATCATCCCCAGGATGATGATTCATAAAAGCTGTGTCTCTGGACCTAACTGCACAACTTGCTACAGGCAGCTCCACAAGTGACAGAGTCATCTCCCCAGCAAGTTTCATTGCTTCTACAGCCCAGGGAAAGGGCCTTGAGAATCTTGTGGGTTTAAGGAACATCCTGAGACTTGTGGGTTGTTTAATTCCCCAGCCTTGTAAGTGTTGCTTACTTCCGTGGAGATGGACCGTTTTAGTTCAAAGGAAATTGCTACCAGATATGTGGCATCACACTGTGTAATTTAGATGCCATGTCTTAGCATCCCACCAACTGAGCTTGCAAGAACTTGGAATCCAAACTAACTGGAAAGTGGGACAAACCATGAGCCACTGTTCAAGAACTTTAACCAGAGCACAGAATTCAGATAGCATTTTAGATAAGTAAGAACTTGCCCGAGGTTACCCATTTCATCAACCCAGTGAAGCTGAAAGCAGAGGCCTCCAGACGTCTCTTCCAACACTCCCTCTTCTTGCTACTCTCCACTTCTTCCCTTAGATTCTTCTGTATGCTACTTTAGTGAGGGCACAATTATTAATTCATAATGCATTCATCAGAAACCCATTCAATGGAGCTGAGGATGTGGTTTAGTAGGTAAAATGCATACCCTAGCAAGCACAAAGCCCTGAGTTCCATCTCTAGCCCTGCAGAAACTGGATGTGGTAGCACATGCTTGTTTGTACTCTCAGCACTCAGGAGATGAAGTAAGGAGGATCAGAGGTGTTATCCTCAGTTACATAGCCAGATGGAGACTAGCCTGGGACAACTAGGAAACCCTTCCTGGAGAAATAGAGAAGGGGGTAGGGAGGAAGAAAGAGAGGAAAGGAAGGAGGGAAAGTAAAGAAAAAGTTGAATTTTTTACTATTTGTCAGGTTATTTTATGTGAAAAAGCCCTGCCTTCATGAAGTTCATTTTAGTGTGGGGCATGGTAACAGAGAATGAATTACTAATGGGGAGTAATTTGAAGGTCTTCCAAAGATGGTACTTAATGGATTAGGACTTCAGGGTTTGGGTAATAGGAAGTGCTGGGTGTCATTGCACCTTTTTAAGAAGGAACATAATGGAGTAGGGCTTTAGGGTTTGGTTATTAGGAGGTCCTGGGTGTCATTATACCTTTTTAAGAAGGAACATAATGGAGCAGGGCTTTAGGGTTTGGTTATTAGGAGGTGCTGGGTGTCGTTACACCTTTTTAAGCGGACGATATATGTATGTAGAGTATGAAAGGTCCAACTCCATCCAGACCCATCCCCCTCCACTCCGGGTATTTAAGCACACCCTAAGAGTAGAAAACACTAAGGAGACTTAGTATCTTGCCCGCTCTGGTATGTTCCATCTCCATGAATGGAAGGACTTAAGGATGGAAATGACATCATAGACCAGGGAATTTCATCAGTGTTCTGGAGCCACAATTACCTTTGTGATTAGATTTACTGTGTTTTGAAACTCCAAATGAGAAAGGGGTTTGCAAAACAAACAAACACCTCACAATAGCCCACCCATACTTGTCACATTCTGTTTTCATTTTGAAGTCAACAAGAGCAACCTTTCCTAAAAGGGGACAAATGCTATTTGCAAGTACTATATTATTTATTTATTTTTGAGGCAGGGTCTCACATAGCCCAAGCTGTCCTCACCTCAAGTAAGTAGTTGAGGATGACCTTGAACTTCCGATCTTCCTGCCTCCTTCGCTCACATGCTGGAATTACAGGCACGCACACCCTGTGCCTGTTTTGTGTGGTGCTGGGATCAAACCCAGAGTTTTATTCACGCTAAGCAAGCACTCTACAAACTGAACTACATCTCCAGCCCCAAATAAACTGTGATATGGGATAATTTGTCTTATGTCAACTTGTGTGCATAAAGGCAGACTTTAATAATATTTTTCATTCCTTAGAGTTTTAAGTTTACTACTTCAAACTAGGATGAAATGTAGTTGTGGTATTTATTCAAAATCCACTCAACTGGAGAAAGAAGCTACTGTAAGAAGTGTGATACAAGGTAAGGTGCATATATTTCCAAATACGATCTAAGGAGAAAATGGGAAGAACTATGAAACCTGAAACACTCAGATTTACTTTATCAGCATTTCTTTTACAACTCTGAAGCCAGAAAAAGATACATTTTATCTACAAAGAAAACTACAGGGGAAGGAAAACGATGAGAAACTAGCTTGCTTTCTCCTTCACTGCCAAGAGACTTGCTGTGATGGGCAATAAGACAAAAGCATGCTGGGAAATTCTTACGAGCCTGGGCAAAAGCTAAATACCCAATAACAATTCCTAGTGTGCCTGCAGGATCTGCAGTAACACTCCCATGCCACTGCTTCACCGGGGTAGATAACAACCCCTGTTTAGTGGCCTTGACTTCAGCAGACTCCACACACAAAGCTTCATCTCTAACTACACACCTGTCCAAAGATCACCTGCAGCAATAACCTTTTACAGCTGTAATTCCACTATCAGGAGCCTGGAAGGACACTGAGTTTGGGGGGCTTTATTGGAAATAGGGATAACTTACATCTCTGGTTATTCCCTACTTCTGTTTTCAGAGCCGGGCTTGTGGGTTGGGAGGTGACCAGAGTTTAATCCCCAGAACTTATGCAAAGGTGGGAAGAGAAAGGTGATTCCACAAAGATGACCTATGACTGCCATATGCATTTGTAGCATGCGTGTGTGCTCACACATAACCCCCCCTCTTACACACACACACACACACACACACACACACACACACACGATAACAAACAAACTTTATAAACAGGGCAATATAATTGATTTGTCAGTGTGATAAGTTTTGACAAATTTATTCTAATAATTCTATCGAGTTTATTCCTCTAGAAGAATAAAGATAATGTAAGCAACAGTCTCAGAACATGCACTCACATAATACTGTCACAGCATTTCCCAGGGCACCTGTTTAAATGTGGTCTTAGGGAGATTGGGTCTCACATAGCTGGGCCTAGCACCAAAGTCACTGAGATGACCTAGACATTCTGATTCTCCTGCCTCCTCCTCCTCCTCTCAAATGCTGGCATTGCAGGCCTGCACTACTACACCCAGTTTATGCAGTGGCAGGGATGGTCCCAGAGCTGCATGCAGGCTGAGCAGGCACTCCACCAACTGAGTATCAACCCCAGCCCCTTAGCTATGGAGGCAAAAAATTAACTTCTGCAGTTCACACATCGTTGGAATTCACCAAAAAGCACAGTGAGACTTGGTGCCCCAGGTGGTGGTGTTAGGAGGTAAGGAGACCCTGGAGGGAATCACACTCAAGTGTGTTCTTCAGTGTAATTGATGGGAGGGAAACAGTCACCAGAGCAGTGGGTCATTACAGAGGCCACCCTGGACTTCGCCTCCTTTCCTTTGGGGATAGTTTTCGATTTATGGGGTAGTTACCAAAACAGAATAAGGAGATTCTTGGACTTCCCTCACCCAATTTCCCCTGTTGCCTCTATCACCTGGTACCAAGTAATGGTCAAAATTAAGAAACCAGCATTAGGCGGCTGGGGAAGCAGCTGAGTTGGTGGAGAGCTTGCCTGGCAGGCACAAAGCACAAAGCCCTTGATTCTTTTTCTTCCCTCCGCACCACAGGAACTGTGGATGAGTGAGGAGGGACAAAAACTTGTAATCCAAGCACTCAGGAGTTGGAGGCAGGAGGATCATGAGTTCAGGATGAGCTACATAGGAAGTCAGAGGTTAGCTTGGGATAGCTGAGAGGAAGGAAGGGTAGGAGGGAGAGAGGGAGGGACTACCACTTATCCATTACTATTCACTGCCCTCAAGAGTGTTTTTTGAGTTTCAGTAGCTTGATCATTGCTGTGCTTTTGTTGTTTCAGAATCCCACCCAATTTTAAGTATTTTTTTTCAGTTTGGGTAGGTATGCAGAATTATAACTTTTTAATATCGTGCTATTTCAAATTCACAAAATTATAAATTGATGTGAAACCGAAGAGACTGTGGATGCCAAGACTTCCTATCGATCCCAACACAAAAATGACTGAACACTGATCCCGTGACAGTCTCCTAAAACCCCCGGACCAGTGGCGCTCAAGGCCGAGTGGCAGGGAAAGCGAGGGGTGTATATCGTAATAGGTGTCAGCTGAAGACAGCATTTCAAGAAAACCAGTAGTAGAGAAACACCTAGGGAAAAGTATTTAGGATAATTTAAGAAATACTAAAGACTGAAAAACTGGATTTGGTTAAGTTCACTGAAAAAATTGCCCAATGAAGCACCCCATTTTATATGAACAGTTCCACATTTTCTCAGAAGTTATTTTGTTTTGTGGTTTGTTTAAGCTTCTGAAAGTGTGTGTTGTGTGTAGGAGTGTGCACATGAGTGCAAGTGCCTGAGGAGGGAAGAAGAGGATGTCAGGTCTGAGTTACAGGTGATTGTGAGCTGTCCAACTTGTGTGTTGGGAACAAACTTGGGTCCTCTGCAGAACAGCAAATGTTCTTAACTACCAAACCATCTCTCCAGCCCCCAGTTCCAAACTCTTATAGCAGAGAACAAGTTAACAATGGAGTCATATTTCCAATCTACTATTTTATACTATTACTATATGACATTATAAAAATCCTTACATATCACAGGAAAAGTTGATGGAGAGTACAGTTAGTTACAGGAAGAATGTAAAAAAATGTTATTTAAAAAGAAATCATCATGGTAGCTTAGTGAACAAAAACACTTTCAGAACACATCTAATGACCTAAACTGAATGCCTAGTACTCACTGTGGGAAAGAAAAATCAACTCCAAAAGTTGTCTTCTCACTTACAAACATCCACAGGGTACACACACACACACCACATGACACATATATCATACATCACACACCACACATCATGCATCACACACACATGACGCACACATTACAAACACATCTCTCTCACACACACATCACATATACACAAACTATCACACAATAGTGCTTAGATATTTTGAAGTTGTTTCACAGAGACGCAAGTTAAAAGCGTAGCACTTTGAAATGGTTCAGATAGATGCTCAGGCTGGACTAACATTCAAAGAAGAGCGGCCATGTTACTAGTGGTTACGATCTGGGTCAGGTGTCTCCAGGTTCTTGGCCTTTTAGCTAAAAACTTGAAAATAAAAGCTCACTGAAATTTGCAAGAGAAGCAGGATAACTGTATTTGGAGCAAAGTGGTAGTGCAGGTTAGAGAGGAAGGCACTGTCAGGATTGACTGCTGGACGTGTGGGAGGGTACTGAAGGGCCCAGGCTGCAGCATGGTGCCTCTTTTTATGGTGTCTAAGGTAAGGTGGGACTGATTATAAAGTGTCATAATTCGGGTGGGTCTCCACTTTAATGGATACATTAGGTCATGTATTCATTTTCCTTACAGCTCATGAGCCTTTCCATGATTCATTCAGTTTTAATCATGTGCACACCCAAGTGTGCATAAATATAAGATGGTAGACAAGGGACTCACCTCGAAAGGTTACTAGAGGGCACAGTTTTGACTTAGTGTTCATGTATCCAAAGCCAGTTGAGGCCGGATAGGTCCTTCTGTTCTGCAGACCTAGATATACCAGAACTACATTTGAAACTCTAGATTTGATTGTTTCCAGGTATGGAGACACTTCTACCATTGTTCAAAGACGGGAGTGTGTGCAACCCTGCAAAGGTGGGTGTGAGTCAAAGGGTTCTGAGGTTGCTAGCTGCATTGTTTAGAGAGGAGTGTGTGGGCGCCTCATACGTAAAGGAACTTGGCTGCCAAGGGCATTATTACGAGAGAGGGAGTGCTTCATAACTCGAATCAAATGTGTGTCCCAGAGTATAAACCTGCTTCCTGTGCTTGCCTGGCTCAGTTGCTACTAAGTATTGCCAATGGGAGTGAGACAGAACTTTTTAAACAATGGCATGGTAATTTACGTGCAGTCACCTATTGCTGATCAATAATCACTCAAAATGTAATGGACTTTATCCACAACAACTTGGGATTTCTCCCATTCTTGTGAGTTGGCAAGGCAGCCACTTGTTCTGTGTGGTGTTGACTGGACTCACTTACAGATGTACTCTGCTGGGGTCTAGCTGTGGGTGGATCTGCATGGACTTCCTTTTTCCACCTCATGGTCTTTTTTCCTTTTGGCCTCTCATCATGCCTAACTAAGAATGCATCCATTGGCTGGGTTCCAAGAGAGCAAAAAACGGTCTGAAGCCAATGAGAGAGTGGGGGCCATTTATATAGGATCGTAAGAGCCAACGATGTCTGTCCCTTCCCAACTCCATGGTCAAGGGATATTATATGTACAGCTTGAAGTCAACTCTGGTGAGAGTATTTACACCATAGATGTTGGCTGGTGTTATAAGCCTGGGCTTTAAAACATGGGAGGGAGGCTGATGGGATGGTTCAGTGGTTACAAGCAAATACTGCTTTTCCAGGGGACCGATGTTCAGTTCCCAAGCACTGATATCCAGTAGTTACACACATGAAGCATACATTCACATTCACACACACACACACACACACACACACACACACACACACACAAGGGGGGAGGGGAGGTTAGCACAGTTTTATGATGGACATTCAGATTATTTCCACTGCTTTCCTATGTGTTTACAAACCCAGCACAGCTTACATGCCATCCTTACATGAATGACTGCTTTCATAGAGAAAATAGAGGTGTGGCATTATGAGGGAAGATGCTCTTACTGTCAAATTGCTCAAATTTATTGTCAAATGAAAGGACCATGCACTTGTTCACACCAGCAGTGTGTGGAGTTTATATTTCATTCTCTTTAGACATATTTGTCTTTTATTATGTGTATGTGGGGGAGGGACACAGTGTATCTGCACATGAAGCCAGAAGATGGCATTAGATCCCCTGGAGCTGGAGTCACAGGCAGTTGTGATCTGTTCAACTCAGGTCCTCTGCAACTCTAACATGCTGAGCCATCTCTCCAGTAAGTCTTTTAAAAAGGAAAAAAAAAAGTTGTATGACAGGGGCTCATGGAGCCCAGGCTGGTCTTGCACTCTCTGTCACCAAAGATGACCTTGAACTGGTGATACTGCTGTCTCTACCTCCCCAGCGCTTGGATTACAGGATGTACCACCATACTCAATTTATGTGGTACTGGGGACCAAAACTAGGGCATCTGCATGCTGGACGGATACTCTACCAACTGAACCACAATCCCAGCCCTAAAATCATCACAATCATTGTCATCGTCATCATCATCACCACCATCATCATCACCACCATCATCATCATCATCACCATCACCACCATCATCAGAAACCAATGTGGCTAGACTGATGGCTGGGCAGCAGGCACCAAGGCTCCACCTGTCTCCACCTTGCCTGCTCTGGGATTACGGGTGCACGCTCTTGTGCCAGCTTTTTGTGCAGTGCTGGGGATCTGAACTCAGGTCCTCATGCTTGCATGACAAGCACTTACTGACTGAGCCATCTCCCCAGGCCCTAAATATCTCTTGGTTTTACTAGAACTATGTCCCCATTTTTGTTGTTCCCTGCGCTGGTTAGTTTTTTGTCAGCTTGACACAAGCTCGAGTCATCTGGGAAGAGGGAACCTCAATAAAGAAAATGTCTCCATCAGATTGGCCTGTAAGCAAGTCTGCAGGGCATGTTCTTGATTAATGGTTGGTATGGAAGTGCCCAGACCACTGGACATGGTGCCACTCCTGGGAAGGTGGTCCTGGGGTGTACAAAAAAAAGCAAGTTTATAGTTTTTTTTGTGTATGGTTGGGGTCCTGTAGGCTTTCTCTTGTCCATGTTAGCATGTCTAGTTGTTGTTCTTCAGATCATGTTTAGGCTTCATGTTCATGGGACTTCATGGTTATAGCTTCTGACATTCCATAGCAAACTCCCTGTTTTTTTGGATCACATAGTCTTTCCACCTGTTCTTCTGCATGATCCCCAAGCCTTAGGTGTGGCAGTTATATAGATGTATTCATTGAACTGGAGAAACAGTCTTCCCCAAAGAAGAGCACACCAACTGGTTATCCAATACCAGGTGGTCAGCCCTGAAAACACTTGTACAAGTAACATTATACAGACTGAGCAGGTTTACTTCAGCATTTAAGAATCTATGGCCAAGCAGTGGTGGTGCAAGCCTTTAATTCTAACACTCAGGAGGCAGAGGCAGGTGGATCTCTGAGTTCAAGGCCAGTCTGGTCTATGAGCAAGTTCCAGGACAGCCAGGGCTATCCATAGAAACCCTGTCTTGAACCACCCCCCCCAAATCTATATATGTATGTAATGACAATCAATGAAATTCTCTATGTGTATGTAAGAACAACTAATGAAAAAAGAGGCATGAATTTGAAGGAAAGGAGGGGTACATGGAAGTGTTTGGAGGGAGAAAAGGGAAGGGAGAAATGATATAATTAATTATAATCTCAAAAATATAAGAAATAATTAAAAAGAAAGACATGGCTGTTATTATAATAAAAACTTAAACTACAAATAAAAAAGCAAGCTATGTAAAACAAGCTAATGTAGGTTTCTCCATGGTCTCTGCTTCAGTTACTGCCTCCAATTTCCTCCCTTGACTTCCCTTGATGGTTGGCTATAACCTGTAAGCTAAATGAACCCTTTCCTCCTCGGGTTGCTTTTGGTCATGTTGTTTATGAAACAGATGCAGAAAGAGAACCGGGACTCTCTGTGATGGCTAATCTTGGTTGTCACCTTGCCTGCATCTGGAATTAACTAACACCCAAGGAACTGGAATGCCTGGGAGGGATTTTCTTGGTTGGATTAGTTGAGGTAGGAAGACCCACTCTAAATCTGGGCCACACCTATGTATAAAATGGCACGGAATAGAGAGGCTTTGCATTTTGCCTGCTTGTCCTCACTCTTGCTGGCAAGTTCACCTACTCTGTTGCTGAGGCATTCCTTTGCTGGTATTAGAATTTCTTTAGGATTCCATGCAGACAGAAGATCACTAGCTCTCAAGAAATTCCGTGGGCTGCCAGCACAGATTGGGGCTGCTGAGACGTCTAGTCTCTTGGACTGAACAACTACTGTATTGATGTCTTTTCCAATGGGAGACAGACATTATTAGACCACCCAGACCACAGCCTGTAAACTACTTTATCACACACACACACACACACACACACACACACACACACACACACACATTCATTTTATCAGTTCTGTTCCTTTAAAGAACCCTAACTAATACAATCTCTCATTCATGTTTAACTGATTAAAGGGAAAGCTACTGTTTATCAACACTTCTCACATATTTCTGAGACCAAATATGAGGGATTTTTATTCCCTGTGTAACTAACTCTCTAGTTCTCACAAGACCAACTGGGTGTCTAGAACTAACACAAACCCTACAGGAGGACTGTTGCATTTCCATCTTTTCCCCTCCTCAAATTCAATGATTTGATAGAAAGACTTGCAAACCCAAGGGACATTTACTTCACATTACTAATTTATTATGAAGGAGAATGTAAAGGCTGCAAGTGAAGTTTGAGAGAGAAAAGATTTGCAGGGGGTGTGGGCTTCCCTGCTCACTCTGGGATCACCAGTTTCTCAGAACCTGTGTGTACTTCCCAGTAAGAACCTGGCCCAGCCCTGTATTTATCCTTCCTTCCTTCCTTCCTTCCTTCCTTCCTTCCTTCCTTCCTTCCTTCCTCTCTTCCTTCCTCCCTCCTTCCTCCCTTCCTTCCTCCCTCTTTCCCTCCCTCCTTCCCTCCCTCTCTCCCTCTCTCCTTCCCTCCCTCTCTCCCTCCCTCCTTCCCTCCCTCCCTTCCTTTTATTCTGCCTTTGGTTTTGATATTGGTTTAAGACAGGGTCTCACGACCCCAGGCTGGCCTCAAGTTCATTAGGCTACCTGAGGATGCCATTGAACCTCTGATCCTCCTGTCTCGACTTCCTCAGTGCTGGGATTATAGGCATGCTCCACCACACTCTCTGTATGCAGTGTTGATGATTGAACTCAGGGCTTTGTACATGTTAGCTAAGCCCTCTGTCAACTGAGCTATACTCCCAGGCTCTCCTAGGGTTTGTATAAAGTTCTGTTATAGGTGGAGGTGGACTGAACAAATCATTGGCTGTTGGTGAATGGATTTATTTTCTAGCTCCTCTTCTCTCCCTGGATGTCAGAGGTGGGACCAAAGTTCCAACCTTTTAATCATGTGCTTGGTTTTTTTGACAACTGGCTCCATCCTTAGGGACTTTCCAAGAGTTATATCACCAGCATAAATTCAGATTTGAGTGAAAGGAATTGTTATGGATCACAAGAGGATCCTTTCATCTCTCTAACTCAAGACTTCCCAAAAGTGTTCAGAGCAGGAACTGGTACAAAATCATACAAACACACACACACACACACACACACACACACACACACACACACATACACACACACACATACACACACACACACACACACACCATAGCACAATTGAGCATCCTGTATTTTATCTGATGCTCCTACTTCTGTACATTCTAAAGATCAAAGGTCAGTCACTCCAAGATAAAGGAGTAACATTGCCTTTAAAGGAATGGATGCCTTGTGTTTAAAGGAAGAGGGGGAGTTCCTGGTGGCTAACTCTAAGAAAGGCACACTAAAACCAAAGCCTTATGCATTAGTTATTTTTCTGCGTACCTGACAAGAAGGAATTTAAAGGAGGAAGGGCTTATTTGGGCTCACTGCTTAAAATAGTCTGCAGCCCATTATGACAGGGAAGGCATGCTGGCTGGAATGGCCTATGGCTAGTCACATCCTATCCACCGTCAGGAAGCAGAGAGTCAACAGGAAGTAGTGCTGGGCTATAAAACCTAAGGGCAGCCAGGCATGGTATAGCACATCTGTAATCCCAGCACTTAAGAAGCATAGGCAGGTAGAGCTCTGTGAGTTCAATGCCAGCCTTGTCTACATAGTGAGTTTCAGGCTAGACAGGGCTACACAGTAAGACTCTGTCTCAATAAAACAAACAAACAAACAAACAAAACAAAACAAAACAAAGCAAACAACAACAGCAAAACCCTGAAGCCCAGAGATTCTCTACCTCCCAAATATCCCACACCCTTGCCAGTGCCTCTAACTGGGGACCAAGTATTCAAACACATGAGGTTATGGGGGACATTTAACTTTTAGCCTGTAACACTTTATATTATGGTTTTGCCCTAAAAGAGTATCTCAAGTGCTGGGGTTAAAGACATCTACCACCATGCTGGGCCAGTTTGGATCCAAATTTACCTAAAAGGCCATGTGCCAAAGGTTTGGTTGGTTGCCAGCTGATGGGTTTGGGTGGAAGTGACTGAATTGTGAAAGCTCTGATGTCATCAATGGATGAATCTTTGGAAGGGTTTATAATCTGATGGGATAATGTAGTGGTTTGAAAGAAAATGCCCCCCCAAAGGGAGTGGCACTATTAGGAGGTGTGGCCTTGTTGGAGTGGGTGTGACCTTGTAGGAGGAAGTGTGTCACCGTGAGGATGAGCTTTGATGTCACCTTTGCTCAAGGTATACCCAGTGAGACAGTTCACTTCTGGTTGCCTGAGGATCAAAATGTAAGACTCTCAGCTCCTTCTCTAGCACCATGTCTGCCTGCATGCTGCCATGTCCTGCCGTGATGATAAGCCGGCCCCAATTAAATGTTTTCCTATAAAGGAGTTGCTGTGGTCATGGTGTCTCTTCACAGCAATAGAAATCTTAACTAAGACAGTTAGTGAGAAGTGATAGAAACAGGAGGTGAGACATAGTTGAAAGGCCTGTGGCCTTGAGTATATACCTCACGTTCTGTAACTTGTTCATGTTATATATATCAGCTGTTGTTTATTGACACCCAGGTGGTCTCTGTGATGACAGTCCTGGAGCTGGCTGCAATAGCAGGGAGAATGGGAGGTGGGGGGGTGGAGTGTTTGTCTGCACAGACATCTGAGTGGAGCGCAGGAACAGAGGAGCACAGTGTACAAGAGGAATCAGGGAAGTTGAGGCTGTTGGAAAAGCAAGGCAGAGCAAGGACCGAAGGTTATCGACACTGGAACCTCGGCCCCATCCCCTAAGCATGGAATGCCAGACCCTAAACCCCTACTGTTGCTGGCTATTGGTTCCTAGCTGGAGCTGAGAGCTCCGTGGTCAGCACTTTCTACATGAACAAAGTACACAAAGATGTACTTTGTACACAGAGCCCTCTTGTGATAAACTCAGAGGGCTCCTGAGCTTCCTCCTTTCTTGGCTTAGGTAGGGCCACAGGAGGCACAGCCTGGCCCTATTGAGATCCCAGCCCAGCAGCACCACATTAAGGCCCAGAGTGAATGCTACAAGTGTTACTGGCTTAATGGATGGGATGAGAAGGGCCCCAGGGAGCCAACACAGCACAGGTTCTACACTCACGACATTGGTGAATCCACAGCCAGGATGCCACTGGGGCAGCACAATGACCACTTTGCCCTTCCTAAAGCCTTGGGTCTTCTCAACATTCATGGCCAAGTTCCTGGTCTTAATCCAAAGGCAATCCACCATGGAGTGAAACCTTTAAAACTGTGAGCCAAAATAAATCTTTCCTCCTCCGAGTTTTGTTTACCTCATGTATTTTGTCCCAGCAATGGAAAGTTGACACACCTTAATAATGTGCACCTCCCTAAATAGCCAGTGGTTTCAGTTCTATGCATAAAAATCAAGTAAAGACACAAGTGGGCTGAGCTGGCTCAGTAAATCCCTTCCCTTGAAAGCATGAGGGACTGAATTTGATCAACAGAACCCATGAGAAAGAAAGAAACAGAGGAGGAGAGAAAGAAAGAGAAAACCCAGGCTCTACGGCATGCAGTTGTATTCTTGCATTCCCAGCACCGTGAGGCAGAGACAGGTCAAGTCCTGAGATTAACTGGTCAGCAAGCTTAACCTACTTGGGGTATTCCAGATCACTAAGAGATTCTAAAAATAATAATAATAATAAGGCAGATGGCACCAAAAGGTTGTTCTCTGGCCTCAACATGCCAACACATGTACCTGGCCACACATGTACATATACATACAGATGCCACAAGTATGTTCATTGTAGAATTCTTTTATAATAATAAAACATGAAACAATCTAGTTATATAAAGAGAAGACAAAAAGATACCAAATTATGATTCATCCATGTGATGACGGTATGGGACAGTTAAAGGTGGTACAATGGGCCTGGAGAGATGGCTCAACAGTTAAGAGTACTTGCTGCAAAATCATGAGCACCAGAGTTTGGATCTCAGCGCCCACAGGACAAGCCAGGCATCTATGCCACACCTGTAACTACAGCTCCAAGGGAGGCAGGGACAGAAGGATGTTGGGACTTATGACTTCCAGCCAAGCTGAGACAAGAGTCTGCCTCAGAAGAAGAAGCCAAGAGTGAATGAGGACATTGAAGCCATTTTCTAGTCTCTCTCTCTCTCTCTCTCTCTCTCTCTCTCTCTCTCTCTCTCTCTCTCTCTCTCTGTGTGTGTGTGTATACTAAATATAAAATCCTTTTAAAATTATGCATATTGGAGTTGGAGAGATGCTTCATGGTTACGAGAGTTTATTGCTCTTGAAGAGCACCTGAGTTCAGTTCCCAGAACCCATGCTGGGTGGCTTACAACTGCCTGTACTTTCAGATCCATGGGATCTGACGCCCTCTGCTGGTCTCCACATTATCTGCACTGTGGGCCCATGCACACCCACACAAACATATAAATAAGTAAAAATAAATCATTTTACAATGACTTAGAAGATATATGTGTCTTCCATTTTTCTTCTTTAAAAATTACTTATTAAGCTCCAGTATGTACAAAGTGCTTACTTGGAACCTGAGGGTGTTAAAACCAGCACAGCTAATCTCTGGCCTCAAGGATCTTTGACATCAAAGGAGCAAGACTAACATTAAACAGATAATCACACGTCTGACTGATTGGCTCTCAGTCTAACAATTACTATGGAGGAAAGTTACTGGGTGATTAAATCATTGAGGGACCTAGTCTGCTGGAGGCTGGTTTATGGGAAGGAGTAGAAAGTAAAGGCAAAGGAGATGGGGGGTGGGGGTGGGGTGTCAGGCAGTGAACAGCAGAGGGATTCTAAACATAGATTCATTTTCCTGAAAGATGATAATCCATAATACATGGTTAGGTATTTGTTGTTGATTATCCCATTTGGAGACTCTATGTAGGATTTAGATGTGCAAGTTAGGAGCTGGGGGGAAGCTGGCTTTGGATATGTGTGTTTGGGAGTCTCCAGCCTTTAGTCAAGAAAATGGATAGTGAAAAAAGAAAATCAGAGTCGCAGAGTGACATGAGATCAACATAGCATAAGATGAGTTCAATCTGATCACATGTAGCACACTATTGAAAACTGTATAAACTACCTGAATTGACACCAGGAGTTAATACTCTTGGTGGTATTCTTTTGGGAAGCTATTAGAAGTGAAATTTGAGGAGAGCTTTTGGGTCACTGGACTCCTATATTTAGACTTTTCAAATAACCCACAGATATCTCAGTACTATACTAGAAGTTTTTAAGAAGGGACAGATCCCACTCTAAGGCTTGAAGACAGATGTATTATTATTATTATTATTATTATTATTATTTTAATAATAAGGGGCTGAGGAGCTGACTTAATCAGTAAAGTGCTAGGCATGTAATCATGAGAACCTGTGTTTGATCCTAAGAACCCACATGAAAGCCAGGTGTGGTGGCATTCACCTGTAATCCCAGCTCTGAAGGGCAAAGACAGCCGGATTCCTGGAGCTTGCTGGCCAGCCAGTCTTGCTGAATCGGCAATGCTAAAGTTCAATGAGTGTTTTAGTCAGTGTTCTCTGAAGGGACAGGGCTGATATATTGATGTGTGTGTATATATATATATATATATATATATATATATATATATACATATACATATATATATACATAAAGGTATTTATTAGATTGGCTTACAGGCTGTGGTCTGAGTAGTCTAACAATGGCTTTCTTACACTGAAGAGTCTCTGGTGGCTGCTCATCCCATGAAGCTGGATGTCTCAGCAGTCCCAATCTGGCGCTGGAGACCTGGAGGATTCTTGGAGAGCTGCTGGTCTGCAGTCCATGTTGGCATCCCAAAGAAGCCGGTTCTCCTATTAGTGAAGAAGTCGCACAGCAATGGGCGAGAGAAACTTGCCAGGAGGAATGAGGGCAGACAGGCAAGAGCAAACTTTCTTCTTCCTGTTCTTTTATCTGTCACCAGTCCACATTCAGGCGGTGTCTTCCCACTTCAGATACTCCAAACAAGAAAATTAAGCAGCTTGCATTTTGTTGTTGTTGATTCCAGATCGAGTTAAATTGGCAACCAAGATTACCTACTACAGTGAGAAACCATGTCTCAAAAAAGTAAGGTGGAAAGCAGCTGAGAAAGACACTTGTCATTGACCTCTGATCTCCCCATGGGAAAGCACGCGCGCACGCGCGCGCGCGCGCACACACACATACACACACACACACACACACACACAGGCTTACACACACACAACACACTCATACACACTAAAAAACTCACACTCAAACACATGCACATACATATTTACATATTTGCACACACTCACACACATGCTCAACACACTCATAAACTCACACACATACGCATACATACTTACACACACACACATGCTCACACGCTCACACACGTGCACACACACTCACACACAATGTAGTCAATGCATCGCTTACACCATTAGACACATTTTTAAAACTGCAAGCATTCATTGGTCACTCACGAAATAAACATTATCCCTGCTTGCATGACTTTTTTATGAATATAATCTTCCTAGTGCCCCAAAGATCTTTATGAGATAAGAACTGTAATTATTTACATTGGACAGGAGTAAGAACTAGCTAGCTAGTCAGATCTAATTCAACAAAATCCAATTCTTACAAATGTTACATGACCTTCAGTGACACGTCTATTACTTCGTTTAGAGGATACAAAAATAAGTGAGGCTCCCAACTGAAATGGATTGTGCCCAACTTGACAGCGTTTTAAAAGTGTATTATGTTTCTCAGTGGTGCACGCTCACTGTACAGAGTACTAAGTTTCATACGAACATTTCATTCAAGTCTCTAACTCACTTTAGTGCGTTCTCCTCCCAACACCATGCTCTCCCTTTGACACCCCTCCTTTTAGTCCCCTTGTTACCCTGGACAGTTCTGCTTATATTTTCATGCACATATAGATAGATGAGTCTATCTTTATAAAATCTAGTAACCACAGGGAGAGAAAGTTTGTGTTCTTTGTGAGTCTGACTTCATTCATTTAATATGACTATCACCAGCTGCATCCATCTTCCAAATGGCATGACTTCATTCTTCTTTATAGATGAAAACCACACCAACAAAAGAGGAATGAATAAGGAAGGTGTGGTCAGCTAAGTTAAGGTACCAGGCTGTTGTAACTAGGGCTGCAATAAACACTGACGTGCAAGCATCTCTGTGGTGTATTGGCTTGGAGTCTTTGGGTTCAATATTCAGGAGTGATACAGCGGAACAATCTATTGTTATGGTTTTAGAAACTTCCATATTGACATCCATGGTGGCTGGACTACTTTATATCCACATCAGCAGTGTATAGGGGTCCCTTTTACCCACATCCTCAGCACCATTGGTTATGTTCTGACTGGGGTGAGATGATCTCATTGTTGGTTTGATTTGCCTTTCCCTGAGGCCTAGTGAGGTTGAACACTTTTTTCATGTGTTCGTCAGCTATTTATACTTCATCTTTTGAGAACTGTCCATTTTGTGGTCTATTTATTGTCCAATTTCTTATTCATTCTGTTCTATGAACTATTTACAAATTCTAGGCATTAATCTGCTGTCCAATGAAGAGGTAGCAAAGATTTCTCTCTCGTCTGTGGCTGTCTCTACACTGGATTAATTGTAGGTTACAGCCACCATGGGGTTGACAACAATCACAAATAGGCCACCAAGTTTAAGATGCACTCTGACATCGGAGGTGTTTCAAAATGTAACTGGGCATGAGTGGTAGGCATGCCTTCAAGCCCTGCCCTGTGGAGCTGAGGATCGAGAGTTCAAGGCTATCTTCAGCTGCATAGTAAGTTTGAAGGTTCAGCATCTTCCTGAGTTACATAAGTTCCTGTCTCAAAACAAAACAAAACAAAAAAACAGAAACAAATGAACCGATACAGTTCAAAATGTGAAGTGGGGGAAAATATGTTTAGAATGAGAGGAAGAATAATGGATACATATTAAAAATGTATCTCAAGGCCAATGGGATGGTTTAGCAGGAAAAGACACTAGCTGCCAAGTCTGACAAGCTGAGTTTGATCTCTGAGATCCACATGGTGGGAAGACAGAACCCATCCCTGTGCTCTGGTCTCCACAGATGAACCATGGCTTGGACACACACATGAATGTACACACTCATACATACATAAATAAATCAGTAAATGAATGTAACAAATAATATAGTTTTAAGTGTACCTCAGATGTCACTCCTGGTCTCTCTGTCCCTGCTCCCTGGACCAAGCCAACAACCTCTCTGTGGTAATCACAGTAGCCCTCTTGATGCCTCTGTCCTTAATCTGTCCCCAGAGCTTTTCTCAGTCTGGTCTGGGGTGGGCAGCCCTAGTCATATGGTGCCATTAATCTGTTCAAAATACTCAGGTGAAGCTACACAGCTCTGCAGGCCCCCATGCCTCATGAGCTCTCTACTACCTCATGACCTACAGCCTCTCCTTTGCTACCTCCACCCCAGAGGAGCCTTCCTCCAACACAACACATAGGCTGCATCGTAGGTGAGTCTGCCCCTGGAGGTGCTGCAAGGCCAGCTTTTCTTCCAGTAACTTCCAGGGCTCAATTCCCTGACTGTACCCTTCCAGCAGGTCCACCTTTGCCTGCCCTTGGCCACAGTTCCTTGCACACCCAAACTCTCACTTCCTTGCTCCCTCCCATGCCTTATTGTCTTGCTTGCTAGCACTTGCCACTAGCTGATAGAAAATGTATTTCACCTACATCCATAGTGCCCACAGTGTTGGTGAGTACTGCCTGCTAAATGCCTGTGTGGTGTCTTTCTTAGGCAGTTACAGGAACTCACCTGTGGCCAGGGACATGGCTAAGAAGGTAAAGGCCTTTGCCCTAAGCCTGATGACCTGAGTTCAATCTCTGGGACCCACAAGATTGAAGGAGTTGTCCTCTGACCTCTACACATACGTTTACACAGGTATACATGTGAACAAATAAGAAAAACCTAATGGGAGAGGGAGCAGTGAGAAAAAGCTTGTTTGGCTGGCCTCACAAGATCAGCTGGTCTCCACACACCAGGCTTGGAAGAACTGGGCTCCTCAGCTCCCCTCTGGTCATCCTGATTTCCTGCTAACATTCCTAGCCCCAGGCTGCTGTGCCTAGATTCCCATCTGCTGTGCAGAGAGAAGACCCTTTCAGGCTTCTCTCTGGTCCTCAGCTCCCCCTCTGGTCATCCTGTCTTCCTGCTCACATTCCTAACCCCAGGCCTTCATGCCTAGATTTCCATCTGCTGTGCAGAGGACCCTTAGGCACCTCTGCTGAACCTCTTCAAGGAGGAGGAAGAATGCTGGGACACTTGTCCCCTCAGGATGACTCAGCACCCAGTTTCTACACCCATCCCTCTCCTTTCTTCTTCCCCATCTCAGATCTTTTGGTTCAAGAACTCCTTGTGTGTCTCTGTCTCTGTTTCTCTCTGTCTCTCAGTCTGTCTCTCTCTCGTTCTCTCTTTGTCTCTCCTCACCCCACCCCTCTCTCAGCTCAGCTGGGTTTCTAACCCTTGACCTCATACAAGTCAGGATTTGGCCTTCACTCTTTGATTTCATCTCTCCAGGACACATTGAGAAAAACATTTGTCATATCAAGTGTTCAGTGTATTTTTCTGTCATAGATTTATGACGGTCAGATTTAAATCTCTGATGCTGGAGAGATAGCTCAGTGATTAGGAGCACTGGGTGCTCCTCCAGAGGGCTCAGGTACGATTGATTCCCAGCATGCACAAGGTGGCTAACAACCTGTAACTCCAGTTCCAAGGGGATCCAAAATTGTCTTCTGGCCTCCCAGGGCACTGCATCCACATGGTGCACAGACATACATTCAGGCAAAACACCCAGACGCATAAAATAAATATCAGTAAATCTCAAAAAATTAACATCATCAGCATATTCTTGGGACAAATACCATTTTCGTTTTAAAATTCCATTATAATTCATTACAACAACGTTTGTGCACAATTCCAAAAGGGTTTATTCCAATAGATTAACGTTTCAGATGAGTCTAAGCTTTTGTTTGTTTGTTTGAGACAGCGTCAGATACAGCACAGGCTACCGTACAGTTGAGGATGACCAACCTTGAGCTTCTGACCCTCCCACATTGGCCCCCTGGTACCACCATGCCTAGTTTACATGGTTCTGGAGTAAAACCCAGGGCTTCATACATGCTACATATTATGTGTACACACATATAGCCAGTACTCTACCAACTGAGCTACAGCCTCAGCTCTCTGACCTGAAATTTAAAGTGTTGATAACAAGTATTCATTAAGGAGGAAAGCTTTCAGACTTCTGTGTGCTTCTCTAGCTAAAAGATTTTCTAGAGGCTCAATCATGGCTCTCTCAAAAGAAAAAAAATCATTTTGTGGTGTCACATGCCTTTGAACCCAGCACTCTGGAGGCAGAGGCAGGCAGATCTCTGAGGTTGAGGCCAGCCTGGTCTACAGAGTGAGTTCCAGGACAGCCAGAGCCACCCAGAGAAAAACTGTTTGTTTCTCAGAAAACAAAACAAAACAAATCAGAAAAATGATTTGGTAAAATCTGTAATTTATAGTCGAATGCAAATCTGTCTCTCCTCTCTATTCCTCCCCCTGTTGGGATCAATCTCAGGGCCTCCTTCATGCTAGACCCAGTCCTAACTACAGAGAAATTACATCCTATGTAGACAGACCCCATCTCAAAAACAAGAAACAAAACAAGGAAATAACATCTATTCCATCTATTCATAGCCATCTACCAATGTTTGATAAAATACTGGATGCTTCCTTTTGTAATAGAAGCATTCAGTATTTTATTAAACATTGCTAAATGGCTATGAATAGATGGCTATGAATATTTTGAGTTTGAAGCACCTCAGGAGAAAAATACAGTCATCTAAAAATAAGCCATATATTTTGCCCTTGAGCAGGGCATGGTGGTACACGCCTTTAATCACAGTATCTGGGAGGCAGAGACAGGCAGAGGCTCTGTGAGGCTAGCCAGGGTCATGTACTAAGGAGATTTTGTTTTTTTAAAAAGTAGCCAGACATGTTAGTGGTGCACACTTAGAATCCCACAGCTGGGAAGGTGGGACAGGCAGATTCCCAGGGCTCCCTGGCTGGCCAGTCAGCCTCCTTGGTGAGCTTCAGGCTGGGGAGATACACTGACTTAAAAAAAAGAATGGCACCTGATGAAGGATACTTGAGATTGTCGCCTGGCCTACACACACACACACACACACACACACACACACAGCGGTGGTTTGAAAGAAAATGGCCCCTGTGGTAGTTTGAATGTAACTGGCCCCTATGATCTCAGGGAGTAGCACTATTAGGAGGCGTGGCTTTGATGGAGTGGATATGGCCTTGTTGGAGGAAGTGTGTCACTCTGGGGGCGGGCTTTGAGATTTCCTGCGCTCAGGATACCACCCGATGTCTCAGTCAAATTTCTGTTGCCTGCAAGATGTAGCATTCTCAGCTGTAACACCACGTCTGCCTGCACGCTGCCATGTCCCCTCATTATGATGATAATGAACTGAACCTCTGAAACTGTAAGCCATGTTTTCCTTATAAGAGTTGCTGTGGTCATGGTGTGTCTTCACAGCAATGAAAACCCTAACTAAGAGAGCCTCCAAAGGAAATGGCACTATTAGGGGTATGGCCTTGTTGGAGTAGATGTGGTCTTTTGGAGGAAGTGTGTCACTGTGGGGGCGGATTTTGAGATCTTACATATGTTCAAGTCATGCCCAGTGAGACAGCTCACTTCCTGTTGCCTATGGGTCAAGATGTAAGGCTTCTCAGCTCCAGGACCATGTCTGCCTTCATGCCTCATGTTTCCCACCATGATGATAATGGACTAAACCTCTGAAACTGTAAGCTGCCACCTCCCCAAATGCTTTCCTTTATTAGAGTTGCCGTGGTCATGGTGTCTCTTCACAGCAATAGAAACCCTAACTAAGATGCACACACACAGAGGGCAGGGGGTGTAAAGATGATGAAGAAGTAGCAGAAAAACTTTATAGAAATAAAGTAATTTTCAACAGTAAGTCTCCAGTGCAGCCTACCCTGGCTGTTCCTTCTGGGAATCCCTTCAAGTGATGACTCAGGATGAGCTGTAACAGAACCTTCACCAGAAATAAATAATTACGAACACCTTCTCTCCAAGATTCACGAAAAGAACATAGCTACAGTTGAAGAAATGATGCCCTCCTCTTCCTTCTATCATGCCCAGCCCATGGCTTTTAGGCGTTACACATAGAAAAGGTATTTGACCAAAAGGACTCTGTTATATAGCTTATACATTTGTAAAAGGAGATGCATCCCTTCCTTCCTTCCTGCCTGCCCACTTGTGTGTGTCTGTGTGTATCTGTGTATATCTCTGTGTGTGTCTGTGTATGTGTCTGTGTGTCTGTGTGTGTGTGTGTGTGTGTGTGTGTGTGTGTGTGTGTGTGCATGTCTGTAAGAGTGTCTGTGTCTGTGTTCCTGTTTTACCACAGACAGAGGCCAAAGACATTTTATAGCTTTGGAAGTCGAACACATGCTTGTTACTCATCTCATTAATCCCATGTGACAGTCACAAGGTCAGCTGGTATTTTTTCTCAAATGTCACTCACTAGTCATGTTTCTCCTCTTCCAGCTGCTCAGCCTTGGTGGAATCCCATTTTCTCAGCTATCCACTCTCTCTTCGCCATGAACTTCAAGCCAGCTCCTTATCAGTTTTATGCTAAGGTCTACGTGAAGTTCAATGGCTTGTGTTATACATCCTACACCTGGTACATCCCCTGCCCTCCAGTACCTGATTCTTAACACACACACACACACATACACACACACACACACACACACACACACACACACACACACACACATACAGAGCAACAAAAAAACGTAGTATGTACGTCTCTGTTCTCCCTCTTTGTCAACACAGGCCCAGCATGTGGCACTGACCAGATCCCCAGTGAACGTATAGTTGGGTGACATTTGTTGTCTTAGCCAGTAGGACTTAGGAATAAGTTAGTCTGTTTTATAGTACTCTGACAAAATACCCAAGGCGTGCTAAATACTAAAAAAAGAGGTTCATCTAGTTCACAGTTCTAAAGGCGGAAAGTCCAACGGTGGGAAGTCCCATTGTCAGCTGCTCACAAGGTCCCGACAGCCTCATGGTAGAAGCACAAGCCTGAGGAAGAGATCGCACGGCCAAGTGGAAAAGCAGTTTTCAGCAGTCCGAGGTCACGTACGCTGGATCAAAATTCACTCTTGTGGCTGCTCGGGAGTCCAGCTGGAATGACTCAAATCTCTTCTAAAGACAGCTCCACCAACGACCTGAGCACTTCCCAGGACATCCTACCTCAGGAAGCTCCCCCTGCCTCTCCCCACCATGCTGGTGACCAGACTTCCAACATGGGAAACTTTAGGGTGCCCGCACACACCATATCTGAACCATAGCATAGCAATGGCGCCCCTGTTACTACAAAATCCTGTGGTTCTGGGTTAAAAACCGCTTAGGAAGTGGACACAGAATCAGACAGTTTGGGCGGGTGAGATGGTTCAGTGGGGAAAGGCACTTATGCTGAACCTGATGACCTGAGTTTGATTCCTGTGGCCCACATTGTGGAAGGAGAGAAACGGACCCTACAAGTTGTCCTTTGACCTCCGTGAGTGTGCCATGGCATGTATACCCCCACATACTCACACACATAAATAAATAAAATAACATAAAACAATAATAAAAGTCATATAGTGGGAAATCAAGGAAGACACCCAACATTGTTCTTTGGCCTACACACACACACACACACACACACACACACACACACACACACACGACATCAGTTCAACTTTTAGCATTTTTAAATAGGATTTTTTTTTCTCCCAGAAAGTGTAACTAAAAGTAATTTTCAGAGGCCAACGCCAGCCTATAATTACAGGGACTGTGCCAGAGGGGTGTGTCCCCACTCCACTCTTCCCACAGGGGGCCAGAGTTATAATAAAGAGATGAAATGTCCTCTAAGCTGAATAGCCCTTTTCATGTCCCCTGCTTTGCTGAGAACTATTTTGAGGAATGCTTAATTCCAAGCTTTTCTTTCTGGGTGTTGGCACTCTCTCTTTTGGGTTATGAGTTATACTATACCACTCTCTATTATTTCTGGATTACATGTCAGTGCTGGAAAAAGAATTGAGTGCTTTGAGGAAAGGGGGAAAAATCATTACCAGCAAGATGAATAGAGCGACTGTGCCGGGTTGAGAAAAGCGCTCTGGAAAGATCGCTGGGTTGACATTCTGGGAATTATATCTTCTTGGACACTCTTCAGAGCCGTGATAAATGCCTGCAGCAGTAGGTGGGATGAAGGTCTATTGATACCACATTTTCTCCCGGTGCTGGGCTTTTCTGACTGACGGGTTCATGCTGACTTTGAAGGAGGCCTTTCTCTGCTAGGAGGTTCTCAAACATTGGAAGTGCTTTGAACTCTCAGATTTTAGGCATCTGAGGAAAAGTCAACAGCCAGACAAATTTACATACTTACTTCTTTTACCTTAAAATTGAATGATATATTTTTCCTAGTTCCATCAGCAATAGATGCTGGAGATGGAGCTCGGTGGGTAGCATGCTTGCCCAGTGTTTGCCAAGCCTTGGGCTCCATCCCCAGCACCATGTCAAATCTGGTGCTGTGCTGCATGCTTGTGAGAACAGTACTTGGAAACTGGAGACAAGGGGAGCGGGAATTCAAGGTCGTCTTCAGTGTTCTAGCTTCCTTTCTGCTGCTGTGATAAAGCCCTTTGACCAACAGCTGCTTAGAGGAGGAAAGGGTTTATTTGATAACATTTCTAGGTCACAGTCCATCATTGAGGAGAGTCAGGGCAGAAACTCAAGCAGGGAATCAAAACAGAAGCCATGGGGATGTTGCAAACACCTGAAGCTGTTTGCTGGCTTGCTCACAGACTCATGCTTAGCAAGCTTTCTTATATAGCCCAAGGCCACCTGCCTAGGGAATGGTGCTACCCACACTGGGCTGAGCTCCCCACTCGACTTCAGTTAATAATCAAGACATCCCCCATAGACATGCCTACAAACAAACCCAATAAAGACAATTACTCAACTGAGATTCTTCACATGGTTTTAGGCTGTGTCAAGTTGACAGTTAAAGCTAACTAGATCATCATAGAGTTCAAAGCCAGCCTGGGCTACAAGAGGTACTGTCTCAAAGAAAAAAAAAATCTTCACTGGAATCTATCTGTTCAGCAAATATGTAGTGTTCTGCTTGTGTACCAGATAGCCCTGTGTGCTTGCAATACTATAGTGAGAAGGGCTGTTGATGACCAGGTGCCCAACCAAGCACTCAGTCCAGAACAACAGTTCCCAACCTATGGGTCGAGACCCCTCTGGAGATCAAATGACCCTTTCACAGGGAACACCGAAGACCAGTGGAAAACACAGATATTTACATTACAATTCATATCAGTAGCAAAATTACAGTTAAGAAGTAGCAATGAAAAGTATTCTGGGGGTCACCCCAGTATGAGGAACTATATTAAAGGGTCACAGCATTAGAAAGGTTGAGAGCCACTGCTCTAGGAGCAAGGAAGGAGATCAGAGATCAGGATGAGTAAGTAGCTCACTATTCAGTGTGAGAAAGACCTTGGTGAGATGCTGTGGAGAAAGGGGAAGACTTCTTTTTTCAAAGATGTATGTATTTTTATTTATGTGTATGTGTGCGTATGTGCCACCCAGGGGAGGGAGGTATGTACAGGGGAATGCAGTGCCTTGGAGGCCAGAAGAGGGTGTTGAATTTCTTGGAGCTGGAATTACAGGTGGTGGTTAGCAGCCTGTTGTGGATACTGGGAACTGAACTTGGATCCTCTGGAAGAGTAACAGATATCTCCAGCCCTAAGGGAAGACTTCTTGAAAGACATGATTCATAATTATAATCTCAGGAAATGCTAAGTCTTAATCAGAGTAAGAGAGAACAGATTAAGTCCAAGAAGTGGGAGAAAGTATAGTGCTTTAGGAAGATTAGAGTGGAAAATGCATGTGCAGATAATTGGAAGATACATATATACATCTATCTACCTCTCCATGTATGTACACACACACACACACACACACACACACACACACACACACAGAGGCCAGAGGACAACTTGGGTTATGCAGCAGGGATATCTACCTTACTTTGGCCTGTAACTCACGAAATAGACTAGCAGCCAGCAAATCCCAGGGTCCACTTGTCTTCACAGTCCTAGCTCTGTTATTTACCAATATGTGCCATCACACTCAACCCTTTTTTTTCTACATTAGTTCTTGGGGGATCAAACTCAAGTCTTCATGCTTCCAAAGTGAACACTTTTCTGCTTGAGGTAGCATGCCAGCCCAGGACATGATTTTATATAATATGAGGTACATTAAGGTTTGAACAGAAAGTGTTTTCCCAGAAGGCTCACCTGTAAGAAGCAGGCTTAGGTATCTTTTATAAGTGACTGAATCCTGAGGGGCTTGACTATGTGATGATTAGCTTTAATTGTCAAATTGATACAACCTAGAATTAATTGGGAAGAGAGTTTCAGTGAGGAATTGTCTACATTTGGTTGGCCTATAGATGTGTCTATGGAGGTTTGTCTTAATTAAGTGAATTGTTGTCAAGATCCAGCAAACAGTTGGTGGCACCATTCCCTAGGCAGGAGGTTCTGAATTGTATGAAAGTGGAGCAGTAGAGCTGAACATAAGAAGATGAGTATACCAGTGGTCATTCTCTCTCTGCCTTGACAGTGGATGTGATGTGGCTAACTATTTCAAGTCCCTAATACTTTGACTTCCCTTCAGTAATGGGCTAAAACCTGGAATTATAAGCTAAAATAAGCCCTTTCTTCCCTGAGATGCTTTTTTGTTGGAGTATTTTATCACACCAACTGAAATGACATCAGCACAGACTTTACCAAGGAATTGATGAAGTCAGAATTTAATGTCACCATTGAGAGATGGTAGAGACTTAGGAAACAGAACATGGGTTGAAGGAGGTGGGTCATTGTAAGCATGCTTTTAAAGAGAATATCTGCTCTTCCCTCCCCTCACTTTCTCTGCTCTCTTGAATCCCATAAGACAAGCAGTCTCCTCTATCAAATGTCTTCACCAACATGACATTCAGCCTCATCTCAGGCTCAAAGCAATGGATCCTTTGAAACTTGAATGGAAATCACTCTGAAACCGTGAGCCAAACTAACCCTTCCCCTCTGTTCCTGTACTTTGTCACAGCAAGGAAAAAATGGTTTGTAACAAAGAAGGAGAATGATTTATCTTTCTGGGAGCCTCGTGTGTGTGTGTGTGTGTGTGTGTGTGTGTGTGTGTGTGTGTGTGTGTGAGAGAGAGAGAGAGAGAGAGAGAGAGAGAGAGAGAGATCAGGAAAGACAGAATCAGGATACAAGTATAGAAAGAACAGCAGGGAACTGTCTAGGTGAAATGTGATGACTGCCTAGAATTATGTGTCAGCTGTAGAACAAACTGATGAATGAGTTTGAGAAAAGTATAGAAGGTCCAGTTGGCAGAATGATACAGATGACATGAGAAAGGGAGGAATATTCTATGGCAATGTGGTCACTCAAGTCTGTGGCTTGTATGTTACGGTGGTGACATCCTTATTGAGACAGGAAGCCCAAGAAGATGAGAGGCTAAGATCTTAAGCTTGGTCTGACTTGAGGCATATGGTAGATACTATCTGTGACTCACTCACATACATCCCCTTTGACCAACTATTGAAGTTGCCTACAGACTATGTACATGCAAAGTCTCTTCCACATCTCTCTGGCTAAGGTCATTCTTAGGACTCTACAGTGAATTTGGCTTTAGATATGCAACTGAAGGACAGTAACCCCAAGAATGACAATCAACATTGAGGGACTAGAACTGATCAATATATATCCTAGTTTTCTTATGTTTCCCTCATTCTGAGACATCTTCCACCCAGTCTCTAAGAATGTCTCCAAGGAGACAGAGCCCCACTTGCTCAGTGACCTGACATTAACTCACTCTGTGCTGGCTTTCCTATCTCTCATTTCTCATCCGTTAGAATGCCTTCTCTTATAAACTGTTTGCACTTGGATTGTAATAGTGAAGACTAAGACAAAGGTGCTTACGAAACCATTAAATGAAGGTTTCCCAACAAATATAGAATCTGGGATTCAGAAACAGAGATTTGGGCTGGAAGAATGGATGTGGAACTCATCGACAGATGGCTTTCTCCTTGGGGCTGTGTCTATAAATGGTATTTCAAGGGTGTGTAGAGAAGGAAGAAAAGGGTTAAGATGGTGGTTCTCAACTTTCCTAATGCTGCAACCCTTTAATACAGTTCCTCATGCTGTGTCCCCAACCATAAAATTGTTTTGTTGCTACTTCATAACTGTAGTTTTGCGATTATGAACTGTAATGTAAATATCTCATATGCAGGATATCTGACCCATGTGGGGGTCAGAGCCCACAGGTTGAGAACCCCTGGGTTAAAATGATAGCTCAATGAATAAGAGTGCTTGGGAGTATGAGTGCTTGCTGAGCAAGCATAAGGAATCAAGTTCAAATCCCAACACCATATAAAAAGCTGAGTTTGACTGTGCACACACTTGTGACCCCAGAATTGTGAGGGATGGAGAGTGGAGGATTGCTAGAACTTGCTGGCCCTAGGCTAGCTCCAAGTTTAATGAGCGATCCTATCAAAAGGTTATAAGGCAGACAGTGTGACCAGAGGACATCTGATGGCCATGAGCATAAGGGGCACATATACATGAACATAAACACACACACACACACACACACACACACACACACACACACACACCATGACACACCAGAGAGAGAGAGAGAGACCTCCATTTGAGGGTCACAGATGTGAAGTGAGAGATAGGTGAGGAAATCATAGGGCTGAGGGAGAAACAGGCTACATCCTTGGAGGCCTGTAAGTAAAGATCTTAGAAGGAGCTGTTGGATTCAGTTAGATACAAGGAAGTCCTTAATGAACTTGGGGATCACAATTTCCGTAGAACATGAAGGGAAAGACAGCATGATGGATTAAGTCATAACTGAGAAAGTATGGGCAAGAGATGCCAACAATATTCTCAAGAAGGTACACCACAGCCATAAATGGGACATCTATATACCCCCCCCCCTCTCCATGGCCCACAGAACATCATGGAAGAGGGTGCGGGAAGACTGCAGGAGCTGCAGGATGAGGAGGAGAGCTGTGAAATGCTGTCTTCTGCACATGACATGGCTGTTGTTCTCAACCTATCCCCAGCAGCTGTGGAGCTGCCCAAGACAGGCCACGAAAGACAAGCAAGTGGAAGGAATTTGAGAAGAAGAAGAAGAAGAAGAAGAAGAAGAAGAAGAAGAAGAAGAAG